>WYEA01119143.1:0-13394 GCA_033558465.1 Alcedo atthis | reverse complement strand
CATCTAGTCCAACCCCCCTGCCTGAGCAGGATCACCTAGACCAAGTCGCCCAGGAACAGATCCAGGCAGGTCTTAAGATCCAGGCCCTGTCCCCAGCCCTCAAGCCCCAGGCTCCAGGCCTCGGTCCCCAGTCCTCAAGCCTCAAGCCCCAGGCCCCAGTTCCCAGCCCTCAGTCTTTAGGCCCTGGTCCCCAGCTCTCAGTCACTGGCTCTTGGCCCTCAGGCCCCAAGCCCTAGGCTCCAGGCCTTATTCCTCGGCCCTCAGCCTTCAGCTCCTGGTCTCTGGCCCTCAGGCCTCAAGCCCCAAGCCCCAGTCCCCAGCCCTAGGCCTTCAAACCCCCGGCCCTGGCCAGCAGATCGAGTGAGGTTCTCCTCCCCCTCTTACTCTGCACTGATGAGACCTCACCTGGAATAATGTGTCCAGTTCTGGGCTCCCCAGTTCAAGAGAGACAGGGATGTACTCAAGAGAGTCCAACGGAGGGCTACGAGATGCAAAGATAGGTTCCACCTTAACCTGAGGAAGAACTTATTTACAGTAAGTGTCACAGAGCACTGGAACAGTCTTCCCAGAGGGGTTGTGGAGTCTCCTTCTCTGGACATTTTCAAAACTCACCTAGACACATTCCTCTGTGACCTGTGTTAGATTATATGTTAGATGATATGATCCTGCCTGGCAGGGGGGTTGAACTTGATCTCTAAGGTCCCTTTCAACCCTTAACACTCTGCAATACTGTCAAAAGCTGTGTAACGGTTGCAGTCTGTGATTTGTCATACTGGTATAGAATAATCTTAGTTCTGAATTACTTTTTCTCCTTATGACTTTCTATTTTCTATGTTGATTTGATGAGGCTGACAGTAGGAAGAGGTGGAAGCTCTTTTTTTTTAGAACTACTATCTCATGTAAGCAAGATGCTCTTACCCCCTTTTGAAATAATTTTAGTAACCTTTAAGCAACACATTGTATGAAGTCCATAAAAGGTATCAGTGCCTACTAGGGCTCAGTTTTTTATTGTGAAATCCATCTAGGAGCATGCTAAACAAAGCCTCTCTAGAAGTTATTAAAGTGTATGGACATCTCCTTTGTGTAGAATGAAATGTGTTTCATGCAATGAAAAATGCATTGTTAATACCAGAGTCTTCTGGGAAAAAAAAAAAATAAAAAAGGATGAATATATTTATACAACTTTTCACTCTTTCTTACAGTATTATGTCCACACAGGAACAGTCTTGATACACAGGCCTTAATTATGCTCAGATGCTGCCACATGAAAACAACTACTGTGTTGTAGATATGTAGAACTATGTTCTACATATGTTCTACTACTATGTAGATATGTAGGACTACTATGTTGTAGATATGTAGAACTACTGTGTTGTAGATATGTAGATATGTAGAAAATATTCATACCTGTTATGTAAGCAAAATATAACTTCCAAAAGAGAGGAAAGACCACTTCTGTGCCCCTTTTAGGATAGCTAATATGCTAATACAAAATAACTTACTGGAGATAGCATCTGTTTTTATTATTGACTTGACTTTTCTCATTTGGAATTATATTCCTCAGTTCTATCATTACAAAGTGCATGTATTCTTTCCCCTCCCCTAGTTCTCGGTTGATGACACATCATATTTTGATTCTTAAATTTTTATTATTTGTATTGTACATCACAAAGATGAGAACAATATGCCTGTGATTTTAAAATCAAGTGTTATTTTGACTCTTGTTCAGGTTTTATGTTTTGGAATACTTCAGTACTGTAACCAACAGGTATACTAAATACACTTAAAACTCTCAGCATACATGAAAAAGAAAAAAACAAAACCCAACAAAAACCTAACAATAAAACCCCAAAACAAACCAACACAAAACCTAACTAAATCCAGCTCTTAAAAAATTATTTACAACTCTCAAGCTAAATCTGTAGTAATGGAGGCTTTTTTAGTATCTTGATATATATTTTTTTAAACTGTTTTCCTTCTGTGAACTTTTCTCTGGTGTCTTTAATGTACACAGATGTAGCAAAGTATCAGTATACTATGCAGTAGAAAATGTAGTTACCTCAGCTCGTATAAACTACATAAAAGTAATGAGAATTTCTTTTATAGAGGAATAGTAATCCTGTTTATGCCAAAGCTATTTTTGAAATAGAAGAGCAGCGACACCAGTAGCATAAACAGAAGATGCTGTGCAGCTCCCATCCCCTTAGGAATGACACATAAACCACTGCAAGTCTAATTAGATCTCAAGAGACTAGAAACTCTATTTGACTGTCAATTTAAAGACAACAGTACCAGAGCACTTTTATTCCAAAGACTTAGAATTATGAGTTATCTTTGAATGAGGTTTGTGAATTCAGAATATATTTAATGAAAGTCAGTATGAATGCTTTTCACTATGTAATGAAAAACATGCTCTGTCTTTTTGGTATTTGTGTTAGCAGTCTGAAAGAAAAAAAAAACTGACATGAAAGTCTGAGAGGGAAATACACATCTGCCCACTAATAAAACAAACACATTAGTGATCTTAATTGCACGAGCCCATGTTTAAAGTGTAGCCCATATAATACTCAATACTAACGTTCAAGAAATGTCTTTAGTCTGCAATGTGTATTTATATAAATAATAATAATGACCTAATTTGTTTTTTTTACCTCTTTATATAGCTGAGATTTCTGACTAACATTAAAAAAATATCTCATTCTGTCATCAGTAAATTGGGAGAGGAGACCAAGACCAGCCTCGCTACAACGTCCTTTTAGGTAGTAGTAGAGAGCAAGGAGGTGTTCTCTCAGTCTCCTCTCCTATAGACTAAACAACCCCAGCTCCCTCAGCCTCCCTTCATATGATATTCTTTCCAGACCCCTCACCAGCTTTGTTGCCCTTCTCTGGACCTGCTCCAGCACCTTAATGTCCTTCGTGTGCTGTAATGCCCAAAATTGGCCACAATACTCAAGGTGATGTCTCACAATCACCTCCTTACTCCTGATGGTCATGCAGTTTCTGATACAGGCCAGGATGCCATTGGCCTTCTTAGCTACCTGGGCACACTGTTTGGCTCATGTTCAGTTGGCTGTCCACCAGCACCCCTAAGTTCCTTCTGCCAGGCATCATCTTTGCAGCCACTCATCCCCTAGCCTGTAGTGTTTCCTGGGGTTGTTGTGACTGAAGTGTAGGACCTGGCACTTGGCTTTGTTAAACCTCATTCCAATGACCTCAGTCTCCATTCTGTCCACATCCCTCTGCAGAGCCTTTCTCCCCTCAAGCAGATCTGACAATCCCACTTATTTTTGTATTATCTGCAATTTTACTGAGGGTGCATTTGATTCCCCTCTTCCAGGTCATTGATAAAGATGTTTAAAAGACGTGTCCCAAAACTGATCCCTTAAGGGGCACTGCTTGTGACTGGTCACCAGCTGGATTTAACTCAATTTGCCACCACTGTCGGGGTTTGGCCACCCAGCAGTTTCTAACCCAGCGTAGAGTCCGCCTGTCTAAGCCATGAGCTGCCTGACACAACTGGAGCCTATTTTCTCTCGTCCTATCACTAGTTACTTGGGAGAAGACACTATCAACCATCTCACTACAACCTCTTTGCAGATAGTTGTAGAGAGTGATAAGCCTGCTCTTCTCCTCTTCTCCCTTCCTCAGCCTCTTCTTCTCCAGACTAAACAACTTCAGTGGCCTCAGCCACTACTCATAAGTTCTCCAAACTCCTCATCAGCTTTGTTGCCCTTCTCTGGACCTGCTCCAGCACCTCAAAGTTCCTCCTAAACTGTGGTGCTGAAAAAAGAACAAAATACTGAAGCTGTGGCCTCTTCGGTGTTGAGTAGAGTGGCACTATCTTGGCCACCAGGGAATACTTTTGGCTCATGTTCATCCAGCTGTTAATCAACATCTCCAGGTATTCATACCCCCAGGTATGAACATACATTATTTAGAAGTTTAAAATGTGTTCTTTCTCAGTGCTGATGATTAGTAGGAAAGCTCTTTTTCCCCCTTTTATTATTTCCTGTGATTGTTTCATTGATAATGAAACAATAAATCTAAGCAAATTGAAGTTTATGTCACTCTGTCATGGTTTAGGGTCAAGGCAGAACCTCAGACTGATAAGAGATGATTTTAACTCCCCTCCCTCCCCAACAGGGAAGAGAAAGGGAATAAGGAAGACAGACTTAGTGATTAGAAATTGAAACTAGATCATCTGTAATTAAAATGAAAATATTATTAATAATACATGGAATATATACAAATATGCACAAAACCAATACCTGACCCAACCCCTCTGATGGTAGTTACATCTAGGAAACTACCAGGCGAAGTAGGAACCAGGCAAGTCCCAGACTGGACCCTGCAGCAGATGGGAGCTGTGTTCAGGAGCTGGATTCTGACACTGATTACAGGAACACACTAATTGGGATCAAAGGCAGTAAGGACAGGGTATTCTTTGGTCCTCTGAAAGGGAGAGCCCCCCAAGAGAAGGAAAAAGCACAAAAACAAATGAATGCAAACAATGCCAAATGAATCAAATGAATGAAACAATGCCACCAAGACCATCCTGATCCCAGAGCTTTATAAACAGAGTATTATGTGCATGGGATAGAATGCCTCGTTGGTCAGTCTGGGGTCGCGAGTCCTATCCGTTCCTCCCTGCAGGTGCAGCCTTTCACTTTCTGCAGCCCTCAATGTGGTACAAAAGTTCCAGCAACGACCTTAGTATGCACACCAATTCTTGGTAGTAACTCTAAATATGAGAGGGGGCTTAACACTGATAGAAGCAGACACTGCCTGTGAGAGCATGCCAACTTCAGAAAGTTAATTAGAAGAACTGAGTTAAACAGTAAAATCAGCGAACAGAATTTGTTCTTTTCTCCCTCAGACAAATACACAGATTTATCTATTAAAATATTTCTAAGGTAAAATAAATGTTGGATGCAGAGAAGTTAACCATGCCATTTATCAGAGGTAACTTAATCCACAATGGGTCATTAGGTTTAGTAGTTAGATAGAGGCGAATTGTCACAGATGAGTTCAGGAATCTGTAATATTACAGTGGTGAATAAACAACATCATGCAATGGTCTATCTGATAACAACATGTTGATGCCTACCAGAACACAAGTAAACAGGGTGAACATACATGATATACTTTTCTTCAGTTCTCTCATAGTTTCTGGTTGCATGTATAAATCCTACTATCTTCGGGGTTTTTTTTATTATATTGCTTAATCTACGCGTGTTTTATTGTAAAATTTTGTCATCTGCAACTTCCTACTGCAAAGAGTTCTTTAGCTTTAACACACATTTTGATAAGAACTTTCTGCACTAGTTTGTCAGTTCGACTCCTTTAATATAGAACTCCCTACTACTTGTATTGGAAGAAATGAAGTAAAATCCATCCCTCTTTATGCTGCTATTTATTTTAATAACATCTGTCTTGGGTCTTATATCTACACATGATACTAATGTAAATTGTGTTATTTTCTGTCTGCAGGTCCTTTGTGTCAGAAAATATTTGATTTTGAGAGATTGTTTTAAACATTTATCTGCTTAAAAACTCAGCAGACAAAAAAAACAGCCTTGGATTTTGTATTAGATGTGGAATATAGTTTAGTCAGCTAAAAGCAAAAATCTTTGAAACAATGAGTAGTCTAATTTCTGCTACTTCTCAAATGTACATGTATTTGGAGTCTAACTATAGGATCCACTGTCTGGCTTGGAGCTGGAGAGTCAGAAGTGTTGCAT
Organism: Alcedo atthis; assembly: GCA_033558465.1. Classification (NCBI taxonomy): domain Eukaryota; kingdom Metazoa; phylum Chordata; class Aves; order Coraciiformes; family Alcedinidae; genus Alcedo; species Alcedo atthis. The sequence continues at coordinate 7,653 of WYEA01119143.1, read as the reverse complement.
TTTTTCTGATGTGGTGTAAATCACTGAGTAAATATCCAAGAAGTGGTACACCTGCTTGTCTTCTCTATGGTAGGAAGGTCTGTCTAAGTGACAATAAAAAAAAAAACAGCTTCACCACATTCCTCAGCCCTTGAGATCATGTTCCTGCAGAATTGCCTAATACATCCCTAAGTAGTGAGCTGATTTATGTATGAATAGCAGCAACCCTGTCTCCTTCCTCCTGCTGGACTTCGTAAGTTATGGTGATATTTTAGTGTAAATATATGTATTTCCTCTTTTATTTCTTTTTTTCTTTTTATTTTTTACTTCTATTTAAGGAAAGTACTAAGGTTTAAAGAGAAAACTGCACTTAGAATTTTAACTTAAAATATAAGAAATTAGTTCATTTTTGAGTTGAAGTGAAATTTCTCAGCTGGATATATAGACCTAGGGAAGATATGGGAAACAAGTGATTTCACGGATCCTGATCCAGAGAAAAAAAGATTTTCAAAATATTTTTTTAATAATAAAATTTAATTAAAATTATTATACAGTCAATTAAAAATAATTTCAAAGGCAATAAAACATAGTAAATGAATAAATGAATGTAAGCTTGTGCTATAAATTGTTTAATATTAATAATAAACTAAAAGATTACCTAACACTGATAATACATGGTACCTTTTAAATTAATTTTTTAGGGAAGCTGACATGTGAGAATATTTACATTAGAGTAAATTCAGTGTCAGAACTGTATTTCCCTTTTTGTTCCATTTTCATGAATAAAAACATACTGTGCCTTAAGCCAAATAGATCTTATTTGCTATTTTCAGTTAGACTGAAATAATCAAGTACCGGCTCATTTCTTGATTACTTAATAAAAGGTTATCAGATTAGACAAGCATGATTTCCCCTTACGGAATCCATGTTGACTACTTGACTCCTTTCCTCCAGATGCTTAGAGATGGCAGCAAGGACACGTTGTTCCATTACCTTTACAGGGGTGGAGGTGAGGCTGACGGGCCTGTACTTACCCGGGTCCTCCTTTTTGCCCTTTTTGAAGACTGGGACAACACTGGCCTTTCTCCATTCCTCAGGCACCTCTCTTGTTCTCCAGGACATTTCAACAGTTCTGGAGAGTGGTCTATCAATAACCTCTGCCAACTCCCTCAGCACTCGTGGGTGTATCCCATCAGGGCCCAGAGATTTGTAGATGATCAGACTGCTCAATTGGTCTCTAACCCAAGCCTCTTCAACTGAGGAAAGAACTTGCTCCCTCCAGACTTCCTCTGTGGTCTTGGAGCCCTGGGACTCCTGGGAGCTGACCTTAGTAGTAAAGACCGAGGGAAAGGTGGCATTCAGTAACTCAGCCTTCTCTCTGTCCTCAGTCAGCAGGGCACCCACTTCATCCAGTAGGGGGTCCACATTGCCTTTAAGCTTCTTTATGTCTCAAACATACTTGTAGAAGCTTTTCTTGTTGTCCTAAGCCTAATCAAGTAATATGTTGCAAAGTGAAGTATATTAGTTTTTTAATTTCAAGATACTTCAAGTTAATCTGGAAGGTTATAAAACATGAATAACTTATAATAGTGACAAAAGTCTCAAAGAGAAGATGTTGCAGTAACAGGAAAAGCTGAATCCTAACCTTTTTAGCTCTTTTACTGCCAATCTTCTGAATGTCTGACATTCTAATGAAACCAGGTTAAGTTTCTAGAATAATTTGAGAAATAAATTATGGCAAGTGTTCAGAGCACAGAAACATGGATTATTAAAGTCTTAAATTATGTGGCCAGAACATGGTAAAAATTTGTAGCTGAGTTATAAAACTACTTACTTAACTTATAGTAATATAAACACAGTTAATGAATTAATTTCAATTTTCAGTAGCTGAAGAGTAGTTAGTGGACATGTTTTTATGCAGACTTGCTTTGTCTGGAATTAAAATAAATGAAAGGATGGTATCCTGTATTTCATAGCAATTTTCAATTTGATTGTACAATCAAAACTCAGATTTTATCAACATTTTTCTCTGAGATGCACCAGTTTGAAATAAAGTTGCTCCCATCACTAACTAAAGATAACATGTCTTTGATACAAAATATTTCTAAAATAAAACTGGTGAATATGATATATGTTTTCCAGGTTATTTTCCTATCAATGCTACAGATACTGTCATGTTCACTAATCCAGTTCATGTCCCTGTGGGTAAACTCTCTTATTGAAAGGAAACAGTATGGAAGACTAATTAGAACTTCATTATTATTCTGTTACTCTAGTTTTATACTGACATTATTTTTCAAATGTCAGTGAAGTTACTGCAGCATGGAATCAAAATGATACAAGAGAGATTCAACACTGATTCTAGGTAGTCTTTCCCAGTCCTGTATTGTCAGTGAATCTTGAAAATAATTTGACAAAATAAGTTATTGAATTTGCAGATGACATTAAATGAATTGGGAGTGTTGATCTGCCTGAGGGTAGAAAAGCTCTACAAAAAGATCTGAATAGTTTGTATCAATGGACTAAGGTCAGTTGTAGGAGGTTTAATAATGCCAAATTCTGAGTACTGCCTTTCAAACAAAACATCTTTAGACAATGCTACAGGCTTGGGAAAGAGTATCTGGAATGGTGCACTAAAGAAAAGGACCTGGGGGTGTTGGTTGACAGCCGGCTGAACATGAGCCAGCAGTGTGTCCAGGTGGCCAAGGAGTTCAATGGCACCCTGGCCTGTATCAGAAATGGTGTGACTAGCAGGAGGAAGGCTGTGATTGTGAACCCTGTACTCAGAACTGGTGAGACCACACCTCAAGTACTGTGTCCAGTTTTGGGCACCACAGTACAAGAAAGACATCGAGGTGCTGGAGCAGGCACAGAAGAAGGCAACAAAGGTGATGAGGGGTCTGGAGAATATGTCGTATGAGGAGCATCTGAGACAGTTGGGGTTGATTAGCCTGAAGAAGAGGCCGAGGGGGGAGCTTTATGCCTTCTATAACTACCTGAAAGGCAGTTGTAATGAGGCTGGTGTTGGCATCTTCTCAAAAGTAAGTAGTAACAAGGGGAAACAGACACAAATTGCACCAGGGGACGTTCAGATTTTATATTAGGAAGGATGTATTTACTGAAAGAGTAGTTAAGCATTGGAACAGGCTGCTCAGTGAAGTACTGGAGTCACCATCCCTGGAGGTCTAAAAAAATGTGTAGATGAAGTACTTTGTGACGTAGTATAATGGTCATGGAGGTGTTGAGTGGAAAGTTGGACTTGATGATCTTGAAGGTATTTTCCAACCTTAATGTTTATATGATTCTATTACATTAAGTGCCATGGGATTGTTCTAACATTCATTATAATCCTCCTCGTCACTCTGTTCATAAACTACCCTAATTCCTTTAACCAGTTGCTTTAATGGAGCATGAAACAACATGTCCTCCAGAATATGACTTCTTTTTTTTTATGTGTATCTAATAGTCTCAATAGACTGTAAATTGAGTTGCTCCAAAACAGCAAATAAAAACACAGTCCACTAGAGCTCAGTGAAACAGAATCCTTGTCTTCTGTCTGTATCATTCATGGTCATCAATTTTAATAAAAAAACTTGAGTTCTCTCTTTGCATTTGATTACTGGTATTCCAGATAGATATTACTGACTAGTTCATAAGCACCCTGGTCATATGAATTACTTTAATGTGAACTAATAACATGATTAAGTAAAAATTTATCTCACCTGAAATTTAACTCCATAGGAACATTTGCTTAACAAGAAGAACACAAAAATATTTGGAACTTACTCTGTGCAAACCTTTTTTGGTGCTTAGACACAGAATAAAGCTTCACAGGGTACAGTTTTCACTTGAAGTTATTTGAAAACACTGTAGAAAGGACTACACATAATAATATAAGGGAGATCAGTGGAGGAACAAGAACTGAACGTTTCTGAAATTCATTAATACTTAGCAGGAGCTAAAAATCTCATAAATCACCTTTAAGTCAGCATTCAAGTGGCAGATTGAAGATGAGATGCAAGACAGATGCTATAAAGAATTAGTTAACACAAAAACTCCATAAGACATCAGAAATCAAAGTTTTCTATTCAGATGATGAAAAGACAGTATGCAGGCGAACTTATGGATTTTTTTCCCCTTTTTTCAGTAATCCTAAAGAAGAAATAATTTAACCATTGAATGGACTATCTCCTAAACTTAAAAAGAATGACTAGGGAAAACTTTATGTTTACTTTAGACTTTGAAGTAGTCATTCTTACACTCCAAGAAATACAATCAAAGAGAATAGACCATCTCCAACTCCAGGGTTGTTATCTGGTGTCATTGTAACCTGGTAGAAATAAAATGACTTGCTACTCATAGATGCTTAGTGCAATGCTATCAATAACTACAGGTTGATTTGATGAGTATTAGTAATAGTGGTACTGACCATTAACTTCCTATATATTTATTTAGGGAGTTAGCAACATTACAGATACAGACACTGAGAAACAGTGTAATTCTTGGAGGTCCTCAGACAGATCTCTTCAGGATTGTGCAATAAAAATGTACCACAAAGCTTTACAGAGTTCCTTCACGATTAGGATCTTCCCAAACAAAAGTGAAATATTTTGCAATCAGTAAAAGAAAAAAAAAAAAAAAAAGCCATAGATAGCTTGCATTTTGTTACCTTACATTCATGTAGTTTTCTTAAAATAAGATAAACTTGGTATCAAATTTGTAAATTTATGAATAGAATTTTCACAAATCACTCTGCAAATTATTGTGCTAACTGATGAATAAAATCTATGCAGTCAAAAAACTGGTTTCTATTCCTGATAGATTATGACTACCTCACAACAAATATATTTTGTCTTTTATGAGGTGTAATGGATTTTTACATGTGTACTAATATTCTTCATCACAGTTACAAACTGATAGATTGTACCAGAATTTGTATATCAGTATGTCAACTATATTGTTGCCTATTTTGTGTTCCTATCATATGGTGAGATTCATACACCATTATCATTATTACTAATCTGATTTTAAAACTCTAAGTAGTTTATTAATTAACCCAGTTATGGATAACATAAATGAAATTTTCATATTTCCCTCATAACCATTTCATACTAATTTTCCTTTAAAAATACAGGTAACAAGGAAGTGTCCTTTTCTACTGAGAGGGAAAGAGATGAAATGTCCTTCAGAGGCCTTCCCTTTAGAAGGCTTCAAATATATGAAATCAGAAATGATATCTGAGTTTCTTGTCTTTTTTACACTGATATTATGATACTTTTATTATTTAATCATATATCTCATATGATTTAAAAACATTTATTTTGGTTTGGATTTATCAAGTTTATTGCTTTATTAATATGCATAAATGTATATATATTAATGCATATTTTATGTAAATGAAAATCTTTTGTATTCTATTCCAAAACAAGGAAATAAAAGTTAGGTAGCTGCTATCTGTTCCTAGAGACAATTTTGTCTCTAAAACTGTGATGATATACCACAGACCATGTGCTACAAATACCCTGTTAAGGATGGGATTAATTCAGTTTTAACAATCAAATCAGAGCAAATGGTTTGAAGTTTTTCTTCCAACGTGCGGACAAAAAAATGGAAAAAAAATGGTTTGAAGGCATTATTGTGCTTATTCTGAAGTGACTAGTAACATGGCTGTTGGTTAGTTACAGACTTTCTTCAAGGCATGTTAGACCATTTTCTTAGAAAAAATTATAAAATCTCCTGATTTCTGTATTTATGTATATTAATGGTCTTTATCAGCAAGTATGCTGTGTTTATGTATGTTAATAAAATGTCAACATTATGTCACAGTTATGGAAAGTGAAGTTAAACCTAGGTGGTTTTTTCAAGAAAAGTATTTATTTCCAATAGCAAATTTGTACAGACACTAAATAATTTCTTTTTGAAATGACCTGTTTATGTAAATATTTACAAATATTTTGCACTTATCAGATCTCTGATGAAATTATGTTTTTAGATTTGACTGCTGTCAAACTCCATACACCGGATATTTTATGTTTAGACCCTTATGGTGTTATGAAGACACCACGAGGATAACACAGAATAGGGGTACACTGTTCATACATAAATCTGGTTCAGAATTTTCTCTTGAAGAGAGTTGTCATTTTAAAATACTATTTCACAAAGCCTAGAGACTTAATTAAAAAAATATTTTTCTCTTAAATCTTAATAAACCGCTAATTGACTTTCAGAAGACATCTTGCTTATATTTCCTTATATAGCATGCAAGACACTGGTTTGTAAGAGATGTTGTGTAACATGAAACTTTATATGAAAAAAAACCTGCTCTTAAAAAATTTTGTCAGTCTTGGTTACCAAAAAAACAAAACAATCCCAAAACTAAAAACCAGGACACAGGTACAGATTTTACAGAATTTTACCACAGAACCATAAAATAGTATGAGTTGGAAGAGACCTTAAAGATTATCAGTTCCAAACCCCCTGCAATGATCAGGGACACATCCCACTAGACCATGTTGTGCAAGCCAGTTTTCTCTTCAACACATCCAGTGATAAAGTATCCACAGTATCCCTGGACAACCAATTAAAAGAGAGTGTCTTTTATTGGTCTGAGGACTGCCCTGATCCTAAACCATGACACAGGCAGTTCTACAAGGAAATTAATTTAGCTGCCTATTTAGGTAACAGATCGATATTTAAGAAGTGTAACTGTAAAAGTATAATATTATTTTTCTTATGTATATTAGGATGAAGTTTATCCAGACTAGTGTAGTAGAAGGTCTGTGAATCCATCTCAAAATAAATTGCAGTGGGGCCTAATGTATCTCATATGTGAAAGAGAACAAGTGCTAAGGAAACACACTGAAGTGAGAAATAGTCTGTTTTAGTGCACACTAATGCGTTTTTCTCTGGGGTTCCACAATATTTTTTTTTGGATTCTGAGCATATGTTCTGCTTTTGTTTCGTTTTGTTTTGTTTTTTATTAATTTAGTCTAGTAAAATCTTGGCCTCAAGGGAGAAAATCTCACTGTCAAGGGGTGGGAGGATGGGTGGAGAACAGATGGAAAGGAAGAGATGGAGGATTTAAATGTAATTCTGTCAATTCAGTCATTATAAGTAGGGATGTGAAACTTGCATATTAGTTTACATTACTGTTGGAGGGCTGTGAAGGCTAATCCAATCTGCTTTCCTCTTGATTTACAGAATCAAAGAATGCTAGGTGTTGGAAGGGACCTAGAAGATCATTTAGTCCAACCCCCCCTCACCAGAGCAGGGTTACCTACACTAAGTCACCCAGGAACAGATCCAGGCGGGTCTTAAGTGTCTCCAGAGATGGAGGCTCCATAACCTCCCTGGGCAGCCCGTTCTAGAGCTCCGTCACCCTCACTGAGAAAAAGTTCTTCCTTGTGTTGACCTTAAAACTCTTGTGCTCCAACTTGCACCCATTGCATCTTGTCCTGTCTTTGGATGACACTGAGAAGAGTCTGGCTCCATCCTCTCTACACTCACCCTTAACATATTTAAAGACATTCATTAGGGCCCCCCTCAGTCTCCTCTTCTCCAGGCTCAAGAGCCCCAGCTCTCTCAGCCTCTCCTCATAAAGGGAGATGCTCCATTCCCCTAATCATCTTGGTGGCCCTGCGCTGGACTCTCTCCAGCAAATCTCTATCTTTTCTG
>WYEA01118962.1:0-13408 GCA_033558465.1 Alcedo atthis | reverse complement strand
CCCCAGAGGGCGGCCGGGCGGCGCCGCCGCTGGCCTCGCCCCCTCCTCCCTCCAAGCGCCAGCCCGGTGGCGAGCTCTACCCGTCGGGGGACAACTCCTCGGCGGCAGAGGAGGAGGAGGACGAGGACGAGGAGGAGGAGGAGGACGGCGAGGGCAGCTGCGCGGCGGTGCCGGCGGGCAGCGGCTACAAGAGGAAGCGGGCGCGGGGCGGCGGTCCCGGGGGCAAGAAGGCGGTGCCGGCGCCGCGGGGGCAGCCGTCCGAGGGGAAGCAGTCCCAGCGCAACGCGGCCAACGCGCGGGAGCGGGCGCGGATGCGGGTGCTGAGCAAGGCGTTCTCCCGGCTGAAGACGAGCCTGCCCTGGGTGCCGCCCGACACTAAGCTCTCCAAGCTGGACACGCTGCGCTTGGCGTCCAGCTACATCGCCCATCTCCGGCAGCTGCTGCAGGAGGACCGCTACGAGAACGGCTACGTCCACCCCATCAACCTGGTACGTGGGGGGGATGCGGAGGCGGTCGGCCGGGATGCGCGGTGAGGGGTACCCGGGGGTCTGGGGGGAGACCCCGAGGCACAGCTCGGGTTAGACCCACCGGCTCGCCCCCCCAAACACGTGTGGGGCTGACAGCGGCCAAACCGCGCCCGCCCTCGAAGAAGCCGCGGGGCGGCCCTGGCTGCTTCGTAGATTCCCAGCAACTCTCGCTCCGGCGGCGACCCGAGAGCCAGATTTGGCTCACGGTGGTGGGCGAGTGTTTCTGGGCAGTCGGAGGAGGAGACCTTAAAGAAATAAATTCTTAGAGTATTAGGCAAACTGAATGTCCGGAAAAGGAGTAATTCTCTCTGCGGGCTGGTGTGGAGCACAGGCGAGCCGTCATGAGTTCATTAGGACAAAACGAAAAGCTTCACGTGTGCCACGGGTAAAAAAGTTGCTTGTATAGTGCAGAGTGATTGCTTTTGAATAGTTCATGCGCTTTTTATTTACAAAATAATTCAGCCTGTTGTAAAGGATGATAAATGTTGTATTTCTTATGCAAACAATTAATTGCTGACTATTGCAGAGCATTATGATAAAAAAAAACAACACTAAAATATTTCTTGGAGGAACTCTTGGAGGAGCTCTCCCTGTGCTTCCCATGGGGTCTAAAACGTGATGCCATGTTTGCAGATGAACCAGAGTTAGACATCTACCAGTAAAAAAAACTCATTTCATACAAGGATAAACTTTCTTTTTAATATGAAGTACCTTTTTTTTTTTGCTTACAGACTTGGCCATTTGTGGTTTCAGGAAGACCTGACTCTGAGACCAAAGAAGTTTCTACTGCCAGCAGATTATGTGGAACTACTGCATAGTCAAAGTAAATTGGGGGGGTTTTGTTGTTGTTGTTTTTGGTTTTTTTTAATGGGCTGGATATTTTTTAAAGCTGTGATTTATCATTTTCAGACTATAAGATGGGGACAACCCCCTGTCACTAACAGTGTTAAATCTGTGTCCACTGGGAAGTTATTTAAAGCAGTAAGGCAGGGAGGCAGTGGATATTACATTTTTATGACTGACTGCAGCAGCTGAGGGCTGAGATTCGGAAAGGCCCTTCTTTGACTTCATCATTCTTGCCACTGCCTGAGGACCTGTTGTTCTGAGGCTTTTAAACGAAAGGAAGAGGAACATAGAGATTTAACAGCATGGACCAAAATGCAGCTCTACAAAGTAACCATGACCAGTGTTATTTGTATTCTAAAGCAAAGCAATATTTTAGAGTAGCTTTGAAGCTCAGATAGATTTATAATATATTTTGATGGCTTTTGTTTTCATGGATCTGGTTGACTGTGACTATGCAATTAAGTATAAGCAGACTTTTTTTTGGGTCATTTTAACCAGAGTTTTCTTAAAAACGAAGTGGCTCCATTCTGCATTTAGGCTGCTGTCCTTTGGAATGGAACTGATTCCTTTGGTTACATCTTGGAAGTAAGAATGTGGGTCTGTGCCTAGAAGGGAGGCAGAGTTTCTCTGCCTGGGGAATCCTGCTACCCCTAAGGCCAGGGTGCACGTGTGGGATGAGTTTGTAAGAATGAGTTCGTGTCATGCTGCAAAATTAGGAGCCTTCACAATTCTTTAGACATTTTTCTTGCATTGTTATCTTTGAAAAGTTTACCCTCAAATGCATTTTAGTGACATTACTTCATCAATTCCAATGCTGTAATAGAGGATGCCATCAAATAAGTTGTAAATGTAAATAACTCTATTTTTTTATGAATGACATTAAAAGCTTGATTACAGTGGCTTCCTGGTACTGGGACAGCATGTGGCCACTTCGATGGCTTCCTAACAGGAGTTCTTGAAACTTGGTTTTGTAAACACAACCACCTCCCTTACCTCTTGAGGGCAGCCACAGCTCCAGCAACAGTCAGCTAAGAACACTTCCACCACAAACAATTAATGTGAGGTACAGTATGGAATCATAAATACTATTTTTAAAGACTAAATCTTTCTTCTCTCTTGGCAAGAAGCATTATGTGATTAGGAGAAAGTTCAGACAATTGAACAGGCTCCTGGAGGTTTTGTCCTGAGATGAAGGCTGCTGTCTCACCAGGGAAGTGCCAGGTAGGTCATGGATTCTGGCATTCCTCACATGTACAGACACACAAATACAGGCACATGGTTTTGAATCATTTTATTAAACTCCAACCACATGAAATTCAGATCAATGCTTTATAAGAATGAGGTGACTGAAACATTCTAAAATGCTATTTTTAATCATTAACAGATTCTATATGAAGATGTGTTTTGATTTTCTTTTTCCACGTGATAAATAGATTTAACACCTGAGTGTTTTGTTAGAAGGGATCTGAGTTACAGTGCTGAGCCTAAGCCTGGCACTAGTCTTGATCCTAACTATAAACCTAACTGCCTAACCATTAACCCTAATGACCCTAACCTCTAACTGTAAATCTAACCCTGGCACCAATGCCCTTGGCCTGTGGCCTAACAAGCCTAAGGTTAATGCTAATGCTCCTGACCCTAACCCAAAAGCTCAACCCTAGCCCAGATAGAGCATTTCCACACTCCCCTCAAGGCCTTGGCCCTTCGAAATGCTGTGCTCTCTAACTAAACCTTTGGACCCTAAAGCTGAGGATTTGCTTTTAAATGAGAGTTAGACCCTAGGAATGAGCATTTGGACTGTCCCAGTGGATGTGGAACCCTTAAAATGAGAGGAAGGATCCAAAACCTGAAGCTTTGGACCCTCAGAAATTTGGATTGGAAACAGAAGATAAAGATTTGGACAGTAAAATGAGATTTGATACTCAAAGATCTGGGTCTTCTAGAGACTTTGGACCCTAAAACTGAACATTTGTTCCCTTAAGGGTCTATACCCTACAAACCAGTATTTCTCCCATCAAAATGAAGCTTTAGTAAATTGAGAATCTGGCTCTAAAAATGAGGATTTGCACTCTTTGAAAAGAAGAGTTTGGACCATACCAATGAGACTCTGCAGTATCAGTTGTGATTTTCGTAGCCTAAAAATGAGGGAAATCAGGCATTGTATCCTATGATAAGGATCTGGAACCCATAAAAGCAGCCTTGCCTCCTAATAATGTGGGTTTGGGCCATATAAATAGGAGCTCTGACTCAAAATTTGGGTTTGTAAACTAAAACAGTATTTGGACCTTAAAATAAGGGTTAAGACCCTAAAAATGAAGCTTTGGATCTTCCAAAGGAGTGGTGAAACACTACAAGTGAGTCTCTGGAGTCTAAAAATTACCATTTTTATCTGAAACTGGTTTGGGAGGAAAAGGACCTTTAAAGCTCATCCAGTGCGACCCCCCTGCAGGGAGCAAGGACATCTGCAACTAGAGCAGGTTGCTCAGAGCCCTCACCTGGGAAGGTGCCAGGTGTGGGTCAATGACCACCTCTCTGGGAAACCCGGGCTAGGGTCTCACCACCCTCAGCATCAACAGTTTCTTCCTTCTCTCTGCTCTAAATCTCCCTCTTCTAGTTTCAAACCATCATCTCTTGTCCTGTCATGACAGGCTGTCTAGACTTAGCCCGCACCTGGGGCTAAACTACCTCAGTTGTTCTGTCACCCAATTACGTACCCCAGGCAAAAAGGGGGATCAGGAAAAGGAGGTTCATGAGCTGAAAGGAAAATGGGTTGAGTGGACAGCCAAAATCATACAGTGCTAGTGTCAAGTAACCAACATTCTACTCAGCCCAGCAAACATACAGTGGTCACAACAAACAGGGACCCCAAGCAGGGAGCTGTCTGCCCCCATCCTCCCCACAACCCACCCTCCTCAGCAAACTTTCCCCTTGACACAGAGGGTGACATTTCTGCTCTGGGACATACCTGGAGCCAAGCTGCCCTGGCTGACTCCAAACTGCTCATGGCCTGCAGACCATGGCTGGCCTGGGATTGTGTCCCAGTGAAACCAGGACAGTGTCCACCCCTTAGCCATTGACATCATGCTGACATCACTCAGGATGGGCACACACACAGGGATTAGTCCCTTGCTCCATGAGTCAGTGCTCAAGTACTGGTTTAATCTGCCAGACAGGTGGAGTTGGGTACACCCTGCATCTGAGCTCACAGCTGGTGTCTCTGAGGACTCCAGAGCTGGACCCAGCACTGCAGAGGGGTCTACCCAGACCACTGGGAGCAGAGGGGCAGGATCCCCCCCCCGGCCCTGCTGCCCATGCTGCTGGGGGTGCAGTCCAGGTTGCCAATGACTGCTGGGTGCCAGGGCACAGGGCAAGCTCCTGCCCTGCTTGTGCAGGTAAAAGCCAGTGCAGCCTTTTCCCAAGCCCCACGCTGATCCACCACTTGGTTTTGTACTACTGAAAAAGTGCAGTCCTGTGAAAGTTCTGTCATCAAAAAAGTTTTAACAATCACAGAGATGCTTCCAAACACAAACAGAACAAAGGCAGCCCCACTCGCCACAGCAAAACAGGAACCATTGCTGGAAGGGCACAAGACAAGAACCCGAGAAGCTGCAGCTCTTCCTCCCTGGGACAAGGAGCTTCCAACAAGTAGCTTCCAGAACAGCTGCCTGGGGCTCCCTGACCACAACTGCTCGGGACTCAGGCAGCTCCTGCAAAAGGTCTGACAGCTCCTGGCTGCTTTCACTCAGCACAATCATGCCAGCTGCATCTGCAGAACAGTCACCTGCAAGAGCCAAAAGGCCAAGCTCAGAGGAGCCCACACTGGCAGGAGGAGATAATAACTGCCTGAGGGCTACAAGCTCTGGCACTGCCTCAGGGCCCTGGAGCTCTGCTATGATGCAAGTTCCACTGGTACTCCAGCCAAGAGAAAACAGGCAGAGGGAGACTCAAGGGGAAGACTCTTAGAATATTCTCTACTTCCCATAGACTTCCAGTTCCCTGCATTTCCCCCAATCCCTCTCTCACCCTGCCTGACCTTTAGGCAAGGCAGAGACTAGGCCTAGGTGAATGATGTTGCCTGGCCATGGCCAACAGCTGTGCCTGACTGACACTGCCTGGTGTACTCCCTGACAGCCAAACGACACTGGGACTGTAGCAGTGGGCAGAGCTGTGCCCATCAGAACAGCCACAGCAGCTTCTGCCCAGAGCTCTCCTGCTGCTCCCCAATTCTGTCACTCACCTGCTCCACGACTGCAGCGCCTGGGAGACTCCTCCTGTGAAGAGCACACAAGGATTGCTGTTTGGTCTCCAGTCTGGCTCGGGCCACGGTCTCTTCCACCTCTGTGAGGTCTCTACTGGGAGGCTGCTGCCACTGGGATTTACCGTTGCTCCTCTGTCCGGCCAGAGCTTCCTTCCACCAAGGAAGATTCTGCTCTCACCTGTCTAGAAGCAGGTGTCTGGTGCTGCTCAGAGGCAGAAAATTCACCTGCATCTCGCAGCAACAGGCCACGACAGCATCTCCTCAGTCTCCTCCGCTCACGTTCTACCTACAGGTTAGAGAGGAGAGACAAGGTCACAGAAACCTGTCCCCAGACAAGGAGAAAAAGGACCTCTGGACATCACGGCAGGAGATGTCTGCTCAGAGACTCTTGCACCACAGAACATCGTGGGCAAAAAGCACTCCAAGTAGACTGTGAAAGAGCAAGAGGGAACAGTTCCAGACACAAGAGTGTAAAATCCACGGGTGTCAGGACGGACACTGGGGCAAGAAGGGTGGTACTGGAGGGGATGAGCATTTGTGAAGGCAGCAGGAGCCAGGAGAGAGAGAAAACACCCCAGTGAGTCCACAGGGGAAAGCAGAAGAAGGAAGGAAACAAGTAGAGGACTTCAGAGTGCTGTCTGGGGAAACCTGCCATGTTCCAGAGGCTCTGAAAGCCTGTTCTACCTGCTCGAGCGTCCTCCTGAGCTCAGCATTGAATTGCCTCAGCTCAGTATTCTCAAGGTCCAGCCTTTCAACTGCTCTCTGCAGACGCTCCTGCCGCTGCACCAGGAGTCCCTTTAAGAGCCAGAAAAGATGATCACCTTCTGTAGTAGCCTGCTGGGTTGAGAGAGGAGATGGTGGCAGCTGGTGCCACAGACAGCTGAGAAGGGCCAGAATCAGCACATCTGGTAGAGTGACCGGGCTGAGGAATGGACAGTGCTGAATCCCTCTCCTAAGTCATTATCTGCCCCCTTGGAAGCACAGATTCTCAAGTGAGATTGGCAGAATAAACATGGGCCATCCACGACTGAATCTTCAACAAACTCTTAGTTGTACAAGGATCAAGAAGGAGCCCAGATGAGTAAAAAAAAACCCACATCAATTCTCCTATCACAGTCTTTACCTCTTGCTTGGCATTTGGAACTCCACAGAGTTCCTCTTCTTGTCCAGTTTCCACGGTGGCAACTTCCTGCTTCAGCTCAAGCAGCTTCTTCTGGTGTTCCCTTTCCATCTCTGCTTTCTCCTTCTCCCACCGCTCCAGCATCTGCTGTAGCTCCACACGGTGCCCTTCCCGCTCACTTGCCTGAGGAGGGGAGGAAAAGACTTCAGGGTAGAGTCACAGACAAGCTCCTCAAATCAATGTGAATTTTCATTCCCTCCACAAACCTCCAACACACCAGTGCACAGCAGTGGCTTTGTGCCCCTGGTAAAACATGTCCTAAGGAACTTCAGAGGAGGCTTAGGAGGTGGGAGAAAAGGAGATGTTACCTTCCCCTCTCTGATGGCTGCCTGTTTCCTACCACCTCTTGCCTTGGGATTTCTCTCTAGGCTTCGAGTCTCTATTCTCCAAGCTCAACTCCATTCTCACCACTGAAAAGATGCAGAGGGACTGCAGGCTGAGAAAGTGGCCAGTGCCCTGAAGCCCTCATCACAAGACAGGCCAGGAACTGAAGCACCATAAACCAAGGGGCCTGCTCCATAAGCTTTAAGCCCCAAGAGAATATCTCTGTCAACCATGAAAGGTCAGAAAAAAAAAAGGAACTAAGTTCCTGTGACTGCAGGAAGCAGGAAAGTCAGGAGTCTACTTTATGGCAGACAGGAGTCTGCAAGATCCACTCCTCTTTCACTGCCATGCTTTGGCTGGGGACCACCCACACTTCTGCTAATCTCATCCCAGGCCCACACTCAATCTGCAGCTGCCTTTACTGTCCCACCATCATCCTGGGGGTCTTCACATGCCTTCAAGTACCAGCCCCTGGCTCTCCTGACTTCTCTAGAAACGCCTGTGTGGCCTAGGACAGGTGACTGCTGCCATTTCACACAGGCTGTCATTCCTCCAGAGCCAGCCCACAAAGCTTGCTTGAAAACTCCAAAGCACATTGTTTCCTACCAGCTCTTGCAGGAGCTTGCTCCTTTCCATTTCCCAGTCCTGTTGCCGAAGTGCGAGGGCATCGTCGCACTGCTGCTGTGTCCGCAGGAGCTGCTGGGTCATGTTTTCCTGCTCCTGCCTCCTCTGCCATCTCTCTGCTTCCAGCTCCGTGTGAAGGCACTTCAATTCCCCTACAGATTAGATGACAAGATTCAGCCCCTGCACCGTCAGTGGCTCCCACTTCACTGACCTTCAGCCGCTGGAATCACAGTGCAGAAGGGATCTGTCTCCAGCTCCTTCTCTCCTCAGAAGCCCTGCAGACTGACAGCCATTGGATTCCATTTTCCCTCAGCTGGGAAGCACAAAACTCCCCAGGCTCTCACCTCTGATCATCTCCTTGGCCTCCGTGACTGCCCGCAGTTGGGTTTTAAGCTGGCTACTGGTGGTCTTCAGCTGAGATAAGTGCTGCTGAGCCTCCAGCAGGCTGGATTCCAGGGTCTCCTTCACTGACCTGCAAGTTGCAAACACAGAAATCAGTTTCGTGCTCCTGACACCCACAGGTGGCAATTCCTGTAACAAGGGATTCAAGATCCCTACCCCTGAGTAGGGAAAAAGGGTCACATGGCAACGTGTAGCTTGAAACAGCACTTGGATCCCAAGAGCCACAGCCAAGATGTGTTTGCTTAGATAGCTGCATCTAAGAGCTGTTGCCTGAGCTATGACGCAGGGGTAGCTGTGCCCACCAAGCCTGTGTCAGCAAGGAAAAGCCCAGCCTCTGCTCCCAGCCCTTAGCTCACAGGCATTTCCAAGCTGCTCTGCAGGAGCACAGAACAAGAGGGTTTCCCCAGCTCCAGGGTCTGCCTTTACCTGGCCTCTGCCAGCTCTTCTGAAAGGCCTTGTCTGTGCCGCTCCATGGCTGCCAGTTGCAGCTGTAGGTCAGCCTTCTCCTGCTCCAGAAATTCCTTCTCTCCAGACACCTTGGCCAGGGCGTGCCCTTGGAGTGAGAACTCCTGGTGCAACTGCTCCAGACCACTGCTGGCCAACTCTTCCTGCTGCAAGAACAGAAGCCAACAAAACCTTCTGACCTCCAGTGCTGCCATGAGTCTCCTTGACAAAAGCACTGCAGAACCTAACAGATGCAGCTTCCCTGTATCCCAAGCAGACAAAAGCCCACCCAGAAAGCACCAGGCTTTTGGTCTCACCTGAGTGAGTTTCTCTTTGGTTTCTGCTGCCTTCTCTGCCAGTGTCCTCAGCTCAACCTGCAGCCCCTCCTGCTGCTCCTCTGCTTTCTTCAGCAGCTGCTCCAGGTGGCCTTTCTCTGCACCAAGCTCTTCGTTTCTTTTTTCACACAAGCTCAGCTTCTCCTGGTGACGGATCTCTGTTCTCTCCAGCTCCTCCACTCTATGTGTCAGAACGTTGTTCTTTCTCTTCAGCTGCAATCACAGAAGCACAGAGGAAATAAAATGCAGTCAGATTTACTACGTAGAAGGTTTGGATTCTGCTGCCAGAAATAGCACCTGTGATGGCCCTGCCATCACAATTCCCTCCCCCACAAGTGCTGTCCAGGAACAAGAGGACCATACCTTTTCCAGTGCCATTGCAAGCTCATCCTTCTCTTGCTTCTCCAGAGCACTCTGAAGGCGCAATCCTTCCAGTGTCTTTCTCACAACTTCCAACTCACTCTGTACTGCTGAATGTTTCCCTTCAAGTTCAGCAAAATCCTTCAGTCTAGGAGAAGGGGAAAGGTAAACACATTTGTAACGGAAAAAAACGTTCTCCCTCCCAAAACCAAGACTATAGAATCATCTCCTGTGCAAATTCCTCTCAGCTCCTTGAGTACAGCCCTGGGTACCAAAAGGGCTTTACCAAAAGTCAGACCTCTCTTTACATTGGTCTCCATTGCTCAGCATGAATCAGCTCAAGGCAAAACCACTGTGGTCTGCAATCTCTTTCCTAGTATTGTCTTACTCACAGACCTTCTGTCAGTCATTTTTTTCCATCCCTTCTGCTGAACATGGATGTTAAACCAGGGACAGAAACGAGGCTGTGCACAAACCTTTTAAACGTGAACAAAGCCCAGCTATTCATCCAAGAAGCACCCACAAAAGATGATGTTGGTAATAGCAAAGTTTAAAACACATCTACCTGTCCTGAAGCTCCTTCTTCTCTGGGTCCTCTTCAGCCTGCATGGGTGCCACTGCCCGAGTCGTCTGGCTTCCCAGAGTGAGGGACTCAGAGAGCTGCACAGCAGAGTTCACGTGGGAGCACTTGACAAGCAGAGATGCAGAAAGCTTCTCGTGCTCTGCCTTCAGCTCTGACAAATCTCTAAAGAACAGTGAAAGAGATCATGTCCATGTCCCCATCTCTAGCAGCTGACTCTCTTCTGAAGCACAGCATTGCACAAGAGTAAAGGCAGCAGACAGAGGGTATCTTTGTTGGACACAGTCACCTGATACTTTAGGATCAGGATGTACGTTGATATTGAGCAATGGGTCTGATGATTGAGGAATGAGTCTATTCTCCTCAAAAGGTAAGGAGAAAGGTATGGAACAGCCAAAAGGCTTCAAGAATTAACTAGCAGCTCAGATATACTCTACATGTTGTGGAAAGCTGATAATCCAGTATGGGAAATGGCTGCAGTAACTGGGTAGAGAAGCTTATTCCTTCACCATTGCTGGTACAGGAATAAGCAGATGTAAACTGGCCAGAATAAACGTAGGCTGAACATGAGAAGAAAAGACCCCAAACATTGGAAGAAATGAGAAGACCACCACATCTGTGATGCCAAGGCACCCACAGATGCCTGTGTCTGTGTTAATACACCCAACCACCAGCATGGGCAAGTCCATCTGTTCAGGGCTTCTGTACTGGTTGTAGCCCAAACCCCTCAGTTGGATCTGGAAACCAGCATCAAACCCAACGATTCTGAAAGCAGCCTGAAGCACACTGAACGGCCTTGCTTGAGACCATCAAAGGAGTAATCATCTCTTGGGCCACACTTAAAGGCTCCAAGAGCAACTGGGAGGAGAAGCTGCATTCTTTCTGCAAGGGACAAGGCTGCACTTCCACTCACTGGTCCGTGGCAGTCTTCATCTCCTGGCAGTGATGGCGGAGGGTCAGCACCTGGTGCCACAGGCTGAGCAGACCGCTCTGGGCAGCCCTTAAGTTGCTGTCATAAAGCTACATGTGCAAAGACAGCAAGTAAGACCAAATCAGCCTTTGTTGTCACTGTAAAAGTCTTTCAGGCAGGGGAGAGGACACCCACCACGCCTGCTGTCCCCGTAGCTGAGCCTCACCTTGCGCTCACTGCGCCACTCACTCTCCTTCAATCCCAGCTCCTCCTGGGCCCTCATCCAATCCGCCCGCAGCTTCACAACGTCTTCTTTGAGGGCTGCATTGTCCCTGGTGGCTTCCTGGAGGTGCTTCTGCAGGGCAGCGTACACTGCTGACAGATACTCACACCTTGCATGGGGAAAAACAGCACAGAACTCGCTGACCAGCTGCCAGCCACAGCAGAGAAAGAAAGGTGGCAGAAGATGCCTGTGGTGCCAGGTGCTCGACTGGCAGGCTCTGATACAAGCACAGGGTGGGATGTCCAGGGAAAACCAAATGGGAAAACTCCTGCACAATGAAATGTTCAGGATGTCAGGGCTCAGTTCTCAGCCTCCAGCAGGGGTCTGCTGAGGAGCTCACCTACTGAATCACAGAATCCTTTAGGCTGAAGGGGGACCTTGAGAGGTCCCATGAACAACGCCCTGCTCAGAACAGAGCCAGGCAGGACCAACACTGTTATCACACCATCCAGCAGCCCGGGCACTTGTCTCCTGCCCAAACAGCTCATCCCACCACTCCACTGCGGGAGACTCACTAGAGCTGACAGGGTTTTGCCCCTTACATCCAGCACATCAAGGGTGAGGAAATGTTCTGCCTCTTACCTTTGATGCTCCTCTTCTAACCGAAACAGTGCTTTCTTCAGCCTCTGGTCTTCTGAGGCTTCCCACTGACCTGGAAGGGTTCGCTTCAGAAGAAAGAAAACATTTAGTTGGATTCTTGTGTTCTGCTCAGACTGGTAGTCTGGCAGTGCCCTCCCACCCTTTGTTTCCTAGGTTTACTTGAAAAAGCAGAAGAAAAACACAGAGCCGGTTCTGGATGCTGAACCCCAGCATTCTTGCCTTCAACATGCTGGGTGTCAGTGAGTGTTACCCCAGCAAAACTAAACTCTGGCACTAAACTAAAATCCTTCCTGATGGGCTTTCTGGACTGGCATTTCTGGGACTGCTCTAAGAAGGGCAACTGGACAACACCACTGACAGGCAAACCAAGTGCTTCTTGAAACCCTCGGGCAGCAGAAGCCTGTTTTCCTCTGCCAGTGCTTTGGGGAGCTCTTTCTTGAGTTACCAACCCACACACTCACCCCCCCTGCTGCCACCTGCAGCTCCAGCTCTCGACACCGAACCCGGTACTTCAGCACCTAGAGGGACAGAGAGAAGGAAGGGGAGCAAACGCAGCCTGGAACAGACTTTCTTCTGAGCCCTTACAGCCCCAGGCACGGCACACTGCACAGTGCTGCCCACAGCTAACAAGGCTGTTGTTGACAGTTGGGACTCCACGTGACAGTCAACAACATGCAGTGATGCCAAAGGGAAGAAGCTGCATTGATCTATTATTAAGGAAATCGAGACAAGGTTGATTTTACACTATAATACATTAAGTGAGCAGAACGAGTTTTACAAACTGTGTTTTCAACCAGTTTGGCGAGCAGCGTCAGCTCTGGCCGCGGTGCTGCTCAGCCGCTGCAGAACGCGGGTTTCTGCTCAGCCGCACCACACAAGCTCCGCAGAGAAAAGCGGGGGGAGCCAAGAACGGCGCAGGGAGCACCGCCGGGCAAGCTGCCGGGCACCGCCACCCCAGGCACCGGCAACCGCTGGCCCGTCTCTCCCCGGCCCCTGCGGCCCCCGGGCCGCTCCCCCAGCCTCACCTTCTCCTGCAGGTGCCGCACCAGCTCGGCTTGCCACGGCTGTGCCTCCTGCGAGCTCTGCAGCCGCCGCTCCAGGCAGCCCCGGCTCCGCGCCTCCATAGCTCCGCTCTGCCGCGCCTCTTGCCCTCCCGCTGCTCGCCGCGCTGCCCGCCGAGCTCCGCTCACGGCCGGTAACGGCTCCGGGGGACGCCGCGGGGCGGAGGGACACGAGGAAACGGCCGCTGCCACCGCCGCGGGGCCGGGAAGGGTAAGGGCGGAGCGGGTCCAGAGCACGGGGAAGCCGCTGAGCGCCCACAGCCGGCTAGGGAGAGCTCGACCCTCAGCCCCTGAGCCGAGAGCAGCCGGGGGCAGCTCCGAAGCGCTTTCTCCCCGCTCTGCAGCACCAACCGGCAGCATCTGGAGAAAAGCGGCGCGGGGGAGGAAGCTGCCCATCGACGGGACGGCGGGCTCTGGAAATTAGCCTTACTGAGCGAGCTCCCTACAGGGATGCCACACAAACACTTCCATCTATTTTTAACACGGAGCCCGCGAGAGGAGCGCGGCCCTAAATGCAGGAGGGCTTCCCAGCGCCTCTCATCCTAGTCCTGCCCCAGGACAACACATTCCAGTGACAGTGTCACAGCCACGGGTGCGCCTGTCGGAAAGAGCGCCGCTGGATGAACGACTCGACTCAATATGAGCACATCGTTCTCCTATCGGAGCTACGAATC
>WYEA01118823.1:0-13416 GCA_033558465.1 Alcedo atthis | reverse complement strand
CGGCAAGTCTAAACCCCCTGTAAACAATTAACCCTCTCAGCTCTACCTTCAGGAACGATCTCTGCTGTTCTAGGCTAAATCCCTGAGTAGAGAAATCCTGTAAGCTGTTAGATAAATATAAAAAGAGGAAAAAAAAAAACCCCGCAGATATCCGAAGTGAGAGTGAGAGTATCCAATAGTGCTTTGTTTTCACAAACAAGTAATTCCTATATTTAAACGCACTCTAATTTTATTAAAGTGCTTATATTCTATGTGAACGGTTTTTGAATGTGTGACATTTATAATATTCTTAAATTAAAAAAAAAAAATCCTTTTATTGTTTCTGAATTTCAGAAACCAAGATGTTATTTCACAGCTCAGGCAGAAGCACGTCAGAATCTCAGTGTATGACACATTGATTACATATAGTATTTTTAGCATGTGAACAAGATAAAAATATGTCTGAATAACAAAACAATTTTAAGAATAAGAATTTCAGGGATGTTTAATCTTTTATTATGATCAAAATCCTCAGATTTCAGGTAACAAAGCTATAGAAAATATCCACATTAATATAAAAGGATGTAAGAATACAAATAACATATTTTCATTTCCTAATAATTTATATTAGATTTATAAACTAGATAATGTTCATATAGTGAAATATGAACATTTGATATAGTAAGAATTTTGGGGTCTATAATTAATGTTTTACTTAGTAGCTGCTAAAACCATAGAACACATGATTATGTTAACCTAACAGAATTACATATATTTAAACTCAATTTGCCTTCCAAAATGTTGCTGATTTTGGGATTTGTAGTTAGCTAAACAGCAACTGGTGGAAACACGCTATTGTGAGAAGACCCTCTATGAAATTACCTTGTAATAGTTTTGAAATACTTTTTATATTCACAAAGCTACATATAGATCATTTAATATTTATTACCATAATACACCATCTCTGATGTCTAGTTATTATAAAAGCAGGTGGGCATCAATCACAGTGCTAAGCTGTAGTAACTCCTACCTGTCAGCAGCTTATTTTGTTAAAGAAACCAGATAATGAGTCTTCTCTTGCTCCCTCATTCTAACCAAAGACAGTCAAATGGAAAAGTATTTGGTAAACATAGAAACAGTCTTAGTGAATTTGTTTTCCCAGATGGAGAATCATACTTTAATTTAATCCAATCTTTTATCTCTACTCTTAGATAATAAAAAAGATAACAGATGACACTGTGATATGGTTAAGAAGGCTTATGGCAGGAGTCTGAGTGTTAGCCCAGGTCTGCTTTGCTCATTTCAAACAAAATTCAGCATGTCTACATGAATGTCTATTGTGCACATGCTTAAGAGTGTTTTTAAAATTTTCATTAGTTCTGTTTTTCATATCCAGCTGCAAGCTGACACACCAGAGTAATATGAATCTAACTGAAAGTCTTGGAAGGATGGCAAAATAATATCAGAAGCATTCTTAAAATCTCTGAAATATTATGGAATCGATTTTGGTAAGTCATTAAGTTGTGATTTTATGATGTGAATACTGAAAAATTATCTCGTCCAGAACTAAAAAAAAAAAAAAAAAGAAGACTTTCCACATTTGTATCCTCCTGTCAACACTATTTCTAAAACACTATGGATTACTGAATTTTATGGCAGGGTTTTCCACTTATGGTACACGAAAGCTGCTTTGACTTCTTTTGTATGTTTATAGGTTTGTGATGAACTTTCAACCCAGCAGCCATGGTTAGCCTTGGGTAGGAAAACTTTTCTCAGGCTTTGGGATGAACCAACACAATATACTAAACTAAGCAATGTAAATGAAGATGCTTGAGTTGAAGATGATGATTTATATTAACACCTTCACATACGTACATAAGCAAACCCATGACCAATGGTACCTTCGTCAGAAACTTAGTATACCATTACATGCAGGATGAGCACTGATCATTCTGTATTTCTATCCAGTGTAATTCTAGAAAATAAAATCCACATTTACAGGAATTTCAGAAAAATGTCTGTGTTCTAATCTTTACTTAATGGCATTCTTAGACTCTGTCCAGGAGATTAGAAAATCAGAAGTAACCTTTTGAACCAAGAGTCACTTGCCACAGTGCAAATGAGGGAAGACAGGTTATATGGTTTGTATGAAATAAACTCACCCCAAAGAAATATTTACTTGAAGAAGAGGGCCAAATTAGCTCAAGGCCCTTGAGTCAGCTGAGACTGGCATTAGCTCATTATTTTAATCAGACATTGGAGGTCTGGCCATATTTCCTGAGGATAAACTAGCACTGGTACCTATGTGTGACCTGCTTTTTTTCAAAACCTATAGATGTTACGAATACTGAGTTATCTGAAGACTGGCTCATAATCTTTGCATATCACTTAAATAAGTTTACATTTATGTGGGCTCAGAATCAATGAACTGACAAAAAGCTGCAAAATTACAACACAAACCAGGTGTAATACCAGAATAATCTGGTGATTGTGTAATCATGTGGAGGTGTTGAGGGTATACATGAGTCTAGTAGTCAGATTTATAGATCAAATTATTTCCTCTTAAAAATATATTAATAGTAAATGTCTTTTGTTGGGTTGGGATTTATTTTGTTTGGTTTTTTTTCCCCCTGAAAATATCAGTAACCCCAAATTTGTAAAGTACAAATCGAAGATATATAGAAATTTTTCAAATTATAACCAAATTCTGCTCAGTCAAAGCTTATCTGACAGCTGATATATAGGTATCTGTCTAGCTGTACTGCCCATAATCTTGTTTATTAAATAATAAAGTCAATTTAAAGCTGGCTACTCTAGAAATCTTCTCTGAAGCCATAGTTTCATAATTTGGTATGCCTGCTTCATTAGCTGAAGTTTTCAGAATTTCAGGTACTTCATCACCCCCAGAATTACTGTTAAATGAAACTGTAATAGAGAAAAACAAGGGAAAACATAATTGAAGATTTTAATTTATAGTATCCTCTCCACTGGCTACTATTCAATGAGAATCCTGACTGAAGCATGTAAATATGATTGCATCCCAGCAGCTGTATTAGTATGATACAAGCTTAACAAACATCAGGGAGCTCGTGGAGAGTGAAACTGCTAGTTCAGTGGCAAATGAGATCAGATCATCTCAGATCTAATGATCATTAGATCATTTCAGATCTAATGAGTAGCAATACACAGACAAGTAGGATTTTCACTAGGTAGGACAGAACTGTGTTGACTACTGCAGTCCATCTGAAAGGTAAAAAAGTACTTACAGAGCCGTAAACTTTTCCTTTCTTGTTCATGGCTAAGTAATAGTTGCTCTTAATGGACTTAACAGCCACAACTCCAATTTCTACAGATGTTATCTCCAATATGCCTAAAAAAAATAAAAATTGAGCTATTTAATCATGCTGTTAGAAGATTTTCTCACTTATAGAAAAGACAATAAACCTGAAAAAATACAATCTTTCTAATGTTTGTAACCAGCTGACCAACAAACTAACAATGTTCTTCTCTAAACCCTTGCAAGAAGATACACAAACATTGCTTCAATTAACACATTTTCTTTGCTAACTCTGCATTTAAAATCCCATAAATACAAAAACAGCTCTGTTCGTAGCACAGATTTTACTAAAAAGAAGAGACATCTGAATCACAGAATTAGATGAAATCTAGAGCATATATCAATAGCATGTTAGATTTAATGCAGTCTTCAAAACCAATGGTAAACTATTTAGTCCTTGTAGAACATAAAGATAAATTAAATCTCTTGGCTGCACTGAGCTGATAAATTCACTTTTGACAAGTGTGTTGATATTTTGGGATATAATAAGACTAACCCTAACAGCCACATAATCTTTGTCATTCAGATATCAGAAACATTTTACTCTGTAATAAATATGACTGTTGCTGTTTTTTTTTTTCTTTAAAACAAATCCTTACTGGGGTACTGGACAGCTCAAGGGGTCAGAAATGGGAGATATATTTTTCCATCTCTCTATTTCTGCCCAAGAGCATACCGATTTGGTAGTAGTAGAAGTTTCTACAATTTTCATAGTTATTTTAGAGGTCCATTTTCAGCTATTACTAGAGTAACTGGATGGCTATATTGTTTTGGCATATTGTTTGGCATATACACAATATATATGGGTTCAACCAAGTAACTTCTGAATTATTTTCCAGGTAGTATGTCTGTCACCAATGTTTCTCTTGATATTAAAGTAGTAGTTGTCAGAACAACATCCCATCTAACTTAGTGGTCACGAAAGATGTACTGGTGGAGAAATTATAGGAGCAGGGTAGCAATGGAAAATCCACACATATTTTATCTTTTAATTTAAAACTTCTTATGATAACCATATATCAACTGAAACCAGTACTTTTTCTGAAAATTATGACTTTCTGTCCCTCAAAAGTGAATGCAGACTGTTCAGACTGTGGAACCATGTGGAATTTAGTGAGCAGAGGAAGTGAGGAGGAAGTCCTTTCACTATAATTAATTTTTTTTTATGGCTGCTTTATATATGATGCAAAAACCATTCTGTAAGGCTATTTAACTAGTCTTTGCAACTCCAGAGTGAGGGTGTTGGTCTTGTGACTAAAGTAGAGGCTTTGATGTTAGATGGAATGTTGAATGTTAGCATGTTTTCCTTCTTGGGCAGGAAAAAATGGAATGAAATTCAACAAGGCAAGAGTAGAGTCTTGCACCTGGGGAAAAAACAACCCTGTGTATCGGTATAGTTTGGGGACTGACAGGTTGGAGGACAGAGAAGGGGAAAACGATCTGGAGGTCCTAGTTGTTGAGAGGCTGATCATGAGCCAGCAATGTGCTCTTGTGAACAAGAGGACCAATGCCATTCTGGGTTGTATTAAAAGGGGTGTGGCTAGTAGGTTGAGAGAGGTTCTCCTGTCCCTCTACTGTGCCCTGGTAAAGACGCTTCTGGAGTATTGTCTCTAGTTCTGGGCCCCCCAGTTCACTCTTGAATGACATAAAATTGCTTGAAGAGAGTCCAGAGCAGAGCCACAAAGATGATTAAAGGAGTGGAACATCTCTCCTATGAGGAAAGGCTGAGAGAGCTGGGGTTCTTTAGCTTGGAGAAAAGGAGACTGAGGGGTGAACTTTTTAAAGTTTATAAATATATAAAGGTTGGCTGCCAGCAGAATGGAGCCAGGCTCTTCTCAGTGATGCCTGATGACAGGACAAAGGGCACTGGGTGGAAGCTGAGGCACACAGAAAGTTTCATGTAAACATGAGGAGGAATTTTTTTCACTGTGAGAGTGATGAAACACTGGAACAGTTTGCCCAGGAGGGTTGTGAAGTTTTCTGGAGACATTTAAAACCTGCCTGGATGTGTTCCTGTGTGATCTGGCATAGGTGATCCTGCTCTGGCAGGGGGGTTGGAATAGATGATCTTTCAAGGTTTTTATGATTTTATGATTCTAAGATTCTATATATAAAATTCTATACTTATGTGAAATGCATAAATTATATCAGAACATTTGTTATAAATTCCAGCAGAATTACTAGAGGATTTGTGTTTACTTAGCAAAAAGCATTAGATTGCTTCTTTATGTAAGAGAACGACCTGCAAAATAAACAACAGTAGGTCTAGGATCTAGTAAAGATCTTAGAATTCCCATCTTCAGAAGATAGACTGTGTTAGACCAAAGATAATATTTAAGGAAATGTTTATTGTTCAAACCTATGAAAAGATGAATGTACAGGATTGTTTTCTTTAAGTATTGATATAAAAAAGCATATATAAATGTTGATAAGCACAAACAATCTTCTGTTATTAAAATAACACACAAACCACATAAAGCTTTATGCTGAAAGATAAGCAAACCTGATAAAACCTTATGCTGAAAGATTTTTATGGCAAGATTATTTATTGTTGCATTAAAAATCAGCAGTGCTAAGGATGGAGCTGCTCATATAAACTAAGAAAATTTCACCTATTCTGTGAATATTCATTGAGATTCTTAGAGCTCAGTGTGAGAATAATTCTGCACTAATTGCCTATCAGGCTTGAAACATGGACTTGACAAACAGAGTGAATGCAGAATTACATAAGGCATTGCAAGTCTGCTACCTGTGAGGGAAAGAAAACTGTTCCCAAAATCAACAGTAGTATCCAAATCATAAAGCAGCAAAGGCTTCTCTGATATCTGTAACTGACAAACTACTGCCAGACAGAAAATATATGAATGGTTATTTATATGAAAACTCTGAACACAACATCCATTAGTTATATGCAATGTTACCATGAGAATTAGCATAAGGTCCTTAGGTGAAAATAAGAGGAGCTATAACTTAAAGGAACTCTTAATATTTAGGAAGACCTAGAAAATGTGAGGGAAAAGTCAGTTAAGACCTTTAATCTAAGGCTAACTTGTCTACTGCTGAAAAGGAGCTGAGGCATGTATCATTTTCCACATGGAAGATTAAAAGAATTATGCTCTTAAATCTTAAGAAAATATGTGTGGGCTCCTTAATTAGGTCTTGATAGTCACTTCATAGTGTCATGCCATTGATATGAGCAGGTCAGTGAGTCCATACTGGCCAAGGCCTATTATACTTGTACTACTCTTAAAATGTTCCACATTTCCACAGCAAAAATCCAAAGTTGCTGTCTTGATTTTCTGCAAGGGCATTAATATAGACCAGTAGTCTTTAATATTTCTTTCATCTCCTGAAGTATTTGTGCTCCAAATCAAAGGGGAGTGCCTTTAGTAATGTGGATGAAAAGCTATTAGAGGATAAGAATGTGGTGTCAACAGTACTACAATGCTAATTTCTTTCTTTTTTTTTTTTTTTAGGAATACCATGTTTTCTTTGCATTTTCCATGTCAAAAAGTGATTATAAGGATTTAGTTAATTCTTTTTTACAGAAATGAATTGTTGTAATACAAACTACGACACCAGTAAAACTAGACTAATTTCTAACAATTACAGTAGCATATACACACAAAGATACTGGCATAACATGGTCCATTATTAATAGTGAAATGGATTAATTCAAGTTATATTTTGTCATGTCATCCTTGTAACAATAACACCATATTAGACCATTTGAAGTGACTATAACACTTGCAGGTAAATGAGAACAGTACTCGGATAAGAAACTTGCACTGAATTTGCAATTTAGTGATGGAGATGCACTCCATCAGTACAATATGGAGTGGCATTACTCTTCAGTACAATGCCTAAGCTAAAGCAACATAAGAATTCATACATACATAAAAATATAGTTTGTTTGTTTTTACTTTCCTGATAAAGTTCATTTGCAATCTCATGCTCCATTATATACCCAGAGGGGCAGCTGAAAGTTGGTTATAAGGAGAAATGTTTCTACATTTACTTTATATCCACAGTAACTAGCTTGGTTATACCAAGATACACTGTTTAACTGGAGCCAAACACAGCTGAATCCTTTTGGAACTGTTGTAAGTTTGATTTTATCACCAATGATCCTGAATTTATTCTTAGTGTGTTCTACATATTTGGAAGTTGAAAAATGTATAAACTTCAGCGGCAATGTTGCATATTCTAACCTCTGCAGTATTATGGGGGGGAGAAGTGGAAATTTTAATGACTATTCTTTCAAACAAATGTAATTATCTATTAACTTGTACCAAATTAGGGTAATAGGGACCTAATGTGGTACCCTACTATTCTTTGCACACCCTGGAGACTACACTGTAGCTATATGCTAATTACAAGCACAGAATTAGCTTTTGTTTAGATTGTAAATTATTCAGTAATGTTTACAGATTTTTGTAGGAGGATATTATATCTTTGATAGAAATTTAGTGAATGTAATAGGAATCTTTTCATTGGTGTCAGTGATGTAGACACAAATTTCAAAGGTCAGCATGAGAGCAGTAACTTATCTGACATGGATCTACAAGCAGAAGCCATAAGGACTTTTCAGGACTTTGAAATAGTTGACACGGATTTAAATCAAATGCTTTTGGTGTAAGGGTGATTGTACCTGAATGTTCTGGAGTTATTATTACACTAATCTGTACATGAAAATGAAACTGAGACATACAACATGAAGCTTAAAAACATAGTGTTTTCACCATCTAATGAGATGGACTTCTTCAAGGGTAAAAAAAGTGTATTTTCTTCAAGACATGTAGTAGAGTCACAGGTCATGATTGGACTTCTATACTACTCCAATAAAAAATTATAATTTCCATAGACTCTCAGGATTAAGTCTGCAAAATGATGTATTCTTCAAGCGCTGCAGGCTTGGAGGAAAGAGACTATGTGTAGCCATACACAATATGACCAAAAGGATGTTAGACCATTATGAGTAGTCTACTACCTTAGGAAAGCTATTATTGACTGATTATTGTTCTCAGACACCTTAAAAAAATGAGATTCTATTACCTTACAGGTAACCTATTGGACTGTCTACATTTGAAAGTTTTTTGAGCATGCAATTTAAATGGCCTTGTTTTAATTTGAACCCATTAATTACTGTTTAACTTGTAAGCTAATATATTTTTTATTTTCTATGCAGAAACCTGTTATCTATTATCACACCTACTTGTCTGCATACCTATCTACTAATTTTTGCCCTACCAACTTCAGTACTTTCCTTAAAGCTTTCAGGTTTTCTAGACCTTTGCATACTCTTATTGCTTATGCCCACAGCATGCCCATAGTACTCTTACTGAACTGTTTTACACATGTTCATGCATGAAGGAACATTGCATACTGCCTGAACAAGATATATGCATACATTTATGTATACTTTTTTTTTTCTCCTACAATAATATGATAATACTGATTCGTGGTTGATTTGTGATTGTCCACCCTTGGATATACGGAAGAAATATAAACAATCATTACTCATTCAATAGCTGTGAATTTGATTACTTCTAAATGTTGTACTTCACATATATCCCAGCTAAGGGGCCTCTTATCTATTTTATAATTTTTCTAATATGTCAATGTTGGTTTCAGTTATTCAGTCCTCCAAAACATTTTCAACCATTTCAAATTTCATATTGCCTGAAACTACATAACCATACTTTCAATCCCTTCATCCAAGTTATTAATGAAATTTTGATTAGGAGATATCTTTAAGAGACTCTCTGCAGCTTCATGACTCTGTTCAGATAACAGTGCAAAACTGCTAATGGATAAGCAAGGCTTTCCATACTGTAATAGCATAGCTTTCAATATCCAAACCATTTCCAACTCTTTATAATTAGAAACATTTAAAATATCAACTTGAGATGTGATGTATAGCTATATATATTCTCTCTTTACAGGTCCCAACAGATAGAAACATACTTCCAAATGAACCCAAATATATTTAACTTGAATAGTTAAATATATAAATAACTTAAATAGTTACTTAAATTAACTTTAAGTTAAATATATTTAACTTAAAATCTTAAATATTTTTATAGTTTATTAGAAAACATCAACAAGGCAACATAACAAGGCAACAGAAAGCTGACTGACAGTCTTGTTCTGCAGGGCTACATATTATGCAAGTGAAAAATTGCACTTAATTCTGTAGGCCAATTCTGTTTTTATAAAAATGGTGATATGAACCAAAAAATTAACAAAATACTGTAGAACCTGATTGAAATTCTGTGAAGCATTTTGTTAGGAAAGACAAATTGATACAGAGTATCTGCCATGGTTTATCATCAGGGCAACTTGTAGACCTCAAGCCAGGACATTACCAAATGAAATATCAAGGCAGTACTGCTATGGATCCAATTATACCCTGCAATGAACCCCTTGATTCTGGGACCAAATTCAATCGCAGTGTGAGGCAGTGACCATTTGTCATTAGCTGCATCATTTGTGTAATAAGTTCTTAAAACACACTTTAAAAGTCTGCGACCATAGTTGCAGCCCTCTTAATGTAGAGGAACTGGACTACCTTGCATGTTCCTCTCCCTTTCAGAGATTATCCCATATATATGGCCATCCACAGGCATTCCCTCCCTCCCTCCCTCCCTCCCTCCCTCCCTTGTCTTTTCTTCTTTCTTCAGAAATACTGCAGATGAAGAGTGAGGTCAGTTGAATGGAATGTGATGATGACTGACATTCCCCAGACTTTACCATTTCCCAAAAGATGACAAGAAGCTGCTGGGACTGTGTAGGCAGCTGCTGTTCTTGGTCAGTAACTGGAGAGGATAGAACTTGGTAACATTCCTCTAAATTTGCTTTTTATCACCCTCTAGGAATCTTCTCTGAAGGGGTACCTTTGACTGATACAGGCTTTGGTTAAACAAAGTTGGTGATAAGGCACTATGTTAAAGATTTGATAGTTCAAAAAAGCTACTCTTAGTAAGTGGCTTGAAAAAACACGGTTTGAAGAAAAGACAAGACTGTTTGGATGTGGTCCGCTGTTTTACACAGTGAAGTGCTAAGGAATATGAGGCCACTGGCTTGTTTCCACTCTGTTTCACTATTTACAACTTTGCAGGGCAAGTTGAAAACAACCTCAAATTAGAAGTTACACTGTTATTCTTATCTTTTATTCATTTTGCATAAGAATTTTTGACAACAGAAAGAAATAGTGGAGTAGAAGATAAAACAAACGTAGGAAACTGAAGATGGTCTAAACAAGACTTGCCTTTGGAAGATTTTTCAATGAAGTGGTTCCAGTAAAATGTAACCTTTGTGGCTGTATTTTTTTTATTTTTTAGACTTTGTGGTTATCTTTGGAAGGCAACTTAGATACAAATCTCACAGCCCACAATGACACAGCTATGGGCAGAAAACTCAACAAACCTCAACCATAATCTGAACTTTTACTTAAAACTAAAACTATTTGAAGTGAAAAACATTTCAGTGCTTTTCATTATTTTTTAGTATTTTCTGAGACCTCCACTCTTCCTGCTCTAAATTAGAAGTGTAAGTACTCAAAGATTACAAAGTAAGTTGCTAATATGTCATATTTAGATCAGCTATAGCCAAGAAGTGAATGTCTCATGAGCTTTCCATAACAATACTCATATTTGATGTCTTTGGTTAAGCCTGAGATATGCATGCAAACTTCTGGAAGGCTGTAAGAACAGGACCTCTGATCCTTCCTGCACTAGCACAGTATCCGCATTAGATGTGAAATCTCCATAGTGGATAAAAAAACCACATGAAAGACTATTATTAGAGATCTTTCTTAGATGAACAAGGAGATTAAATGAAAATAAACCTGTTCTCCTTTCCTAATCTACTGTTTTTATGGTTTTTGTTTCAAAGCAGACCAAGGACCACCAACCAAAGGTCCTCTGTAGACCAAGTAAATGGAGGGGTGGCAGCAGTAGGATACATGGCAGAAGAGAATATCATTAGTTATGCAATAGTGAGAGCTGTCGGTTAGCAAAGAAGGAATTTAATTTTAGCTACAAGAGTGGCAGAAATCAATTTTGCTACTATAAATCATTAAATATAACAGAAACAATTAATTCAGGAGCATAATTACCATACATTTCCCCTTCTTATCAATGAAGGATGCAACTCCAAAGAACAGTTCTAAACACCACCATTCCCTCTGTTAAAAGTTCCAAGTTAGATGGGTTAAACTTAAGCAAATGGAAGTCAGGAAGTGACTCTGAGGACATATCTATGCTTTTAGTTAAGATTTATTCAGGTCTGCCCTCAAGGACACTTTGTCCTCCACTTTCACCACTAACATGCAAACATGTAATCAGATTTAGCCAAAGTGCTACAACTGTCTTGAAGGAAGGAAGATAAACACTTTTTCTTCCTTCATATGGATTTACTTCATGCTGAGGAGATGGAATGGCTACAGGCAGAGCAAACTGTACGTAGCTCTGATACTCGGAAAACAGATATTCTTTAAGCCAAGACAGGAAGATGTGCAACCAGCCACATGAATGTTGATGGAAAATATGAGGATCTGATCATCTTAGCACGCTTGATCCCAACACTGCAAGATTTGATAACTTGTAGATAAGACACAGACAGTGTCAGAATTCATGACCTGATCTGTTTCTAGGATGGAGGATTTATAACTGACAACTCATATTGACTAAGGAGTTACATAAATTCATATGCCAAGGGAGAAAAAGGAAGACAAAACAACCCACTCCATCATGTAGTATACATAGTTAGAGGCAGGGTTGTAGCTCTCTGATTATTTAAATGTGTCTTAAGGAGTCTCAGCCCTACCATCCCTGAGATACTTTTTCCTGCCTTTGTCCTGAAGTTCACCAACCCTTCAAATATAACTGTTTGTGGAGCAGCACTATAAACAAAATAATTGGAATGATCTGGCTTGGAAATAAGTCTCAACAGAAAACAAATAAATCTCAATCCCTATGGACTAAACAAGCCAATTTTTTTGCAGTCATTCCTAGTATGCTTTTTTTAGACCTCCTATTGCTCTCTTTCTGGTCTTTTTCCAACTGGCTAATTTTTTTGAAGTGAGGTGCCCAACACTGGACTGGTGTTCTAACAAGGGCCTGATGGGTACTGAATTGAGCAAAAAAATTCCTTCATGTGTTTATAAAAAAACTTGGATCCCAAGCAAATCCTAATCAAAACTTGGCAATTCCTCCATATTTTCATATAATAGACAGGACCAGGCACTGAGGATTTCTGCCAAATCTTCAATTTCTAGGTCTCCACAGAAATACATAGGAGAATGGAAAGCTTCTAAGAGACTAATACAGCTCAGTATATATTCAAGGGTGTGTGGAACTCTTTATTTCAACCTAAGTGGCATAATTACTTATCTTTCATCTTCATTGTCATTATGTTCAGATCCTTCATTTTACCACTTGTATAAGTTTCAATGCGAATAACAGAAACTTAAAGAAACTACCAAGCTAAGGCTGTTCTATTTGTTGTCTATCCTAACACACAAGGAATGGATAATACATAGGAAGTGTCACTACAGAAGTCAAAATGCATGGTGACTGCCAGGAGAAGTAGCTGTCCATCACCTGCAGCCTTTAGACAGGCAGATATTCACAGTCAGCTTCTGCACTGCCTGGAGCTTCTAGTAGATAAAGCACATATATTTGCAAACAGGGCACAAATTGTCACAGAATCACAGAATGTTAGAGATTGGAAGGGAACTAGAACATCATCTAGTCCAACCCCCCTGCCTGAGCAGGGTCACCTAGACCAAGTCACCCAAGAATACATCCAGGTAGGTCTTGAATGTCCCCAGAAAAGGAGACTCCGCAACCTCCCTGGGCAGCCCATTCTAGACCTCTGCCACCCTCACTGTGAAAAATTTTTTCCTTGTGTTGCCCATAAACCTCTTGTGCTCCAACTTAGTCTCGTTGCCTCTCTTCCTGTCACTGGATGACACTCAGAAGAGTCTGGCTCCATCCTCCCTACACTCACCCTTAACATATATTTAGACATTAATGAGGTTACCCCTCAGTCTCCTCTTCTCCAGGCTAAAGAGCCCCAGCTCTCTCAGTCTCTCC
>WYEA01118783.1:0-13417 GCA_033558465.1 Alcedo atthis | reverse complement strand
AGGGCTCCTGCCTGGCAGGAATGGTGTGACATGCAGGATCAGGGCTAGTGGAGCTGCAGAGCTGGAGTAGACTCTAAAGAGACCATTTGGTTATTTTTCTACAGCCCTGTCCTTGAGAGGGGTCCCGACCCTCCCAGGGCAGGGCTGGTTCAGCTGAATCTGGGAGGTGAATCACAAAAAAAAACCCCAACACTCCTTGCCAGGCTCACTGGGATACTGACAAATTCAGATTATGGGAGAGAAAACTTGATTCTGGGGCTGCAGTTTTCAAACCTGGTTTGTATTTTTGGGGAACTCACTGATTTTGGAAAGGACCAGGAGCCCCGGGGCAGCAGCACCCTCGGGGGACTCAGCTGCTGCTGTGAGACTCAGGGTGGGCACTTTGGGCAATGCCCCAAACCCTTCCCTTTCCCACCCCAAGGCACTGACTCTGGGGAAGGTGCCAGGAGAGGCCACCCCCATCATCCCACGTTTCTGACCTGCCCACCTTAGCAAAACGTGCCAAGCCCCCCTCTCTGATGGCCAAGTGACTTTGGATTAGAGGCTAGGTGGCTTTGCTGGGTCATGTGATTAAGAGGCACCTAATTAGAGGCGGCTGCAGCAGATTAGCCCATCAAGGTACACAGTGTAAAGCTTTAGGGATCATGGGCAGCTCAAGCAGCTCCACTTCCAGCAGCTTTTTTGGGCTTTCTCCTCTTTTTTGAGCCCAAGGCTCCTCTCATTCTCCTCTGAGTGGTGCAGGGGACAGTGGCTCTGAGGGGAACCAGCCTCTGTGACAAAAGAAAATGAAGCTGCAGAGGATTATAGGGTGGTGGGTGGCAGGAGACAGACCTGACTTCTCCAACACCCTCACAGGCTGCTTTCCAAAGTCCAGTCATCTCCCTGCTCCTGAGCACAGTGGATTTGTGAGAAAGAAATCCTCCTCCTTGCCAACGAGCCTGATGGCAGAAGGGCTCTTGCATCACCAGTGCTCCTGAGGGCACGAGCCAGGGCAGGGCCAGTGCTCCAAGTCTTGTTTCCTGGGATAACAGCTCCTGCCTCAGTCCTGCCACGTGCTCCTGAACAGCAGCTTCTCTCCTGCCTCCCTTGCCAGCCTTGCCAACAAGCTCACTGAAAAGCAGAGTGCACCAGGTGAGTCCTCGGGTGGTGATGGCATCAGAGATGAGACACACGGGCAGCAGCTGCCTGCAACTGCACCAAGAGGTGCCCAGATTTCTGAGCAAGGACCTGCCCACCCTTGGCAAGGCTCTGCCTCCAGCACACTGCATGGGGAGACTGGAAGTGCTAATCCTCAGAGCCCAGGCCTGCTGAGAAGGTTATGGCACCAACCAGCAAGAGGAACAGTCCTTGCAAGGGGGCAAAGTCCAGCATCAGAGCCAAAGAATTGTCCAAGTGCCCACAAGAAGCTGACTCTGAGCTCTTTTTCCATCAGCCTTAGGACTGCTGCGTTCTCCAGAAGACACGAGGCAAGAGGGAGGGAGGGGACAGAGTGGGACACAAAAGGAAGGTGTCCTCATATCTGCCCCAACCTCCTTTCCTGATTTAAATCATCGTGGTTGAGGTTTTTCAGAGGTGAAAAGTCTGGTCATCCACCAGAGCCATCAAGGTTTCCAAATCCAGAGACACCTCCCTTCCTCTGTTGGTCCCTGACAATAAAACCACATCCCTGGCACTGGTTTGTGCCCCTCGTGCAGAGACTGGGCAGCCAGCTGAGGAGAGCACCTGCTCCACCAACACCCCGAGAGCCCAGGAGAGCCTCATCTCCCAGACACCTGCCAAGAGGAGAGGAGTTCCAAGAGCAGACTGGCAGGGCAGAGAGGGCTGCTCCCTCCCCAGAAGAGCTGCATCCCACCACTGGCTGCAGAAGGGACCTCTCTCCACCAGAGGTACCCGACACCCGGAGCAGCAGCATCCCTGGAGCAGCAGCATCCCTGGAGCAGCAGCATCCCTGGAGCAGCAGCATCCCCAGGGGGGTTCCCATCACCCCCGGGCTCTGGAAACCTCATCCCCTGACCCACAGCACCCGGGTGATCCCCCTGATCTGGCTGAAGCCTCCTTTTCCCTAATCAATGAGAGGGATCTCAGAGATGTTTATGTAACCAGTGCTCAGCTGCCAGCAGCTGCCTGGATCAGGCCACTTTCCCAGCTTGGCAGGATTAAGGAGAGGGGCAGGTAGGAAGGAGCTTTGCTTTCTGAGGGTGCTCAGCCTGGCACTCCTCACTGGGAATGCCCCTGGTTACTGGGGGCTGGGTAACCTTTGGCTCCTGCCATCCCCACGGTGCCTTTGGGCACAAGAGTTGAACGTGGGGCTTCTGTAGCCACATGGGTTTCTGGAGGGCAAAGCCACTCAGAGCCTGGGGGTCTCCCCAGCACTGGTTGCAATGACCCTCCTGGGTCCTCACTGCCCCAGGGGGGTGACACCCCCGTTTTCAGTGCTAGCAGAGCTCCAGGCAGGCTCTGCTATCTCCTCCTGGCCTCTCTTCACACAATGCAAGGCTTTGCTCCCAGGAAAATCAAGGAGTGCCCCAGACCACCTCTTGCTCCTGGATTCCCAACTGGCATCAGGCTGATCATCAGGAGAGCAGCTCAGGCTCTCAAAGCAGGGCAGGGCTGGTGCAGAAGAGCAGTCTGCCTTCCCCACAGCTCAGGATCTCTCCCCCTCCTAGTGCTGAGAGCCAGAGCAAGGGGGAAGGTGAGTCCCTTCTGCCTGAGGGCAGCCTGCTGTGTGTTCTTGGTGGTCAAGCACGCTCCAGGGCATGTCTTCCTTCTGGCTTTGGGTGAGTTCAGTGGGAAGGGCCTGGCACATCTGCACCAGATGGGTGGGATATGGTTGCCCGTGTCCACGCTGCCAAGAAATGCTGCCCTGTAAGCACTGCCCTGCCAAGAAGCCCTGTCACAGTCTCAGGAGCTGGTCAGCTTGGGAACAGGTGCTTTAAGCCAATGGAAAGCTGATGGTTCTTCCCTGCCCATCCATAGGGTGCTTCTTGGGTACTCAGAAGGTGGAGGATGATGGCTGACAGATGACAGCAACGTTTGGATTCATGGAAGGCCAGCTTCCTAACGTCACTCATCACAGTCTTCTTCTCTCCCACTGTGCTCCAGCTTCTGTGAAGAGCAGCAGAGGACAATCCACATCTCACAGGAAGGAATCCCCTCCCCGCTGAGGGCTGTTGTTCTGTGGGCACGGCAGATGTCACCTGAGAAGTTAAATCCCTCCAGCTGTCCCCTGAAGCATCGTTCAGAACAAAATGAACCTCACCACAAAGCACCATCACAGCTCTGGCACAGCCCAGGTGAGACTGAGCTACCAAGGGAAAAAGCAAAACCAGCAGAAGCAAACAGCACGGGGGGGGCTCCTGTCACTGCAGTGAAAAGAGAGAAGGGAATTTAACTGCTCCTGTTCTTCCAGGTCCCCAGCTGAACCTGTCCCTCCAGAATTCTTCTGTCTCCAGAGAGGTCACAACGTCCTGCAAAATCCTAGGACCAGGTAGAGAGGCTAAAAGCACCCTAAGCTCTAATCTGCCTTGCTTAAGAAAGTACACATCCCTCCCGGGGAGGAGCTGAGCAGCAGCCCTGGTGTGGGAGAGAAGGGGAGATGCTGAAGCTGCTGCTGTGTTCTGGGGTTTGCCACATACACCCCCCCAGTCCCCCAGCAACAGCTCTCTGGGGCTGCTCCCCGGGCACACGGCTGTGTCCTGCCTCCCCCCACCTCTGGGAGGATGAGGAAGGCTCCTTGTTCCACACCAGCTACTGCAAGGAGAGGTGCAATACTCCTGATGTTTTGGCCCGTGGGTGCTCTCACCCCCTGGAGCAGAGCAAGAGCCAGTGGCTGGTGCTAACTGGCAGGTTTCTAAGGAGCCTCCTCAGCCCCATCCAGCACCCCCCAGACACAGTCAACCCCTCAGCAGTGAACGTTTATCTCTGTTACAGACACCTAGAGCAGCAAAACCACTCAGCCTCAGGAGCTCCTGTTTTTCTCTCCCTCAGCTACCACTCTTGGAGGTCACCAGGCTTTGAAGGTGACCAGCAAACCCGACCCAAAGCCCCCCAGGGTGGCTCTCCATGACCGACACCATCGCCAGCAGGGTCAAGCTCGGGTGGAGAACCTGCCAGGAGGAGCCCTGCAGGGAGCTGACTGTGAGGTAGGGAGACCCAATCCATCCAGCTCCCTAAAACACAGCTTCCCCTACTCCACATGGAAACCTGTATCTTGGCTAAAGATCCCTCTTCCCACCCCAACCTGCTTGTGCCAGAGCACAGCAGAGCTCTCCACTCCTTCCTTTTGCTGATGGCAACCTGGGGACTTGGCACCGAGGGCTGCTGACCCAACCCGGGGCAGACACCTCGGAGCATCTCGCCTCCCCTCGGGGCATTTGCAGCTCGGTGCTGGCCGGGGAGGACGGTGGCATCCCGAGGAGGGGCAGGGGATGCCCCGGGGAGCTGGGCAGCGGCGGTGGCACCCCAGGAGGGGAGGGATGGAGATGGGGGGACGGGACAAATCCGGCTGTGCCGCCGATCCCAGCCCTCAACCGCATCACCCGCGGCATCCCCGGCTGCAAAAAGCGCGACGACCCGTCCCCCCGGAGCCGACCCCGGGGCAGCCTCACCTCGGAGTAGACGTAGAGGGGCAGGACGAGGAGGGCGAGCAGCAGGTCGGCGACGGCCAGGCTGACGATGAAGTAGTTGGTGGTGGTTTTCAGAGCCCTCTCGGTGCAGACGCTCAGACACACCAGCCCGTTGCCCCCCACGATCAGCAGGATGAGGACGATGCCCAGCACCAGGGCGGCCACGTTGTGCCCACCCGGGGGCGGCGGAGGCGGCGGCAGCGCGGTCCCGTCGCAAGGCGCGGTCCCGTTGCAAGGCGCGGTCCCGTTGCAAGGCGCGGCCCCGGCGCTGCCGTTCCCCATGGCCCGGAGCCTCTGCCCCGGCAGCCCGGAGCATGGGAACCCCCGTCCAACCCCCCCAGCAGCCGAGCTCAGCCCCGCGGAGGCTCCTCCGGACGGGCCCGACGGCCCCAAACTTGCCGTCGAGGGGGGGGAGGAGCCGCCGCCAGCCGGGTACAGCCCCCCCGGGCCGG
This sequence comes from Alcedo atthis, assembly GCA_033558465.1. NCBI lineage: Eukaryota > Metazoa > Chordata > Aves > Coraciiformes > Alcedinidae > Alcedo > Alcedo atthis. Next base: position 8,340 of record WYEA01118783.1, on the reverse strand, counting down.
CTCAGGAGCGGCTTAGGGGAGGTGGCGAGGAGGGGGGGAGGCGCTGCAGCCTCCCGGTGTCCCGGCTCCGTGGCAGCTGCTGCCCCCCGATGCCCGGCCCCGTGGCAGCTGCTGCCCCCCACGATGCCCGGCCCCGAGGTGAGGACCCCCCGCTCCTCTTCGCGGGACCGAGCTCCGGCCGTGGCCGAGCCGCGGGGCTGTCGGACGGGGTTTTGCCGTAAACCCCCCCTCCGCCGGGTTTAGCGCCTTGCCCTTCAGCGCCGAATTTAGCCCATCCTCCTCCTCCTCCTCCAGTCTCCTTCTCCCAGGATTAGCGCTGCAGGAGGCAGAGAACGACTCGGCGCTGGCACAGCTCCGGCTCCAGAGGTGTGGCTTCCAAATCCTTGCCCATGCCAGCGAGAGCTCCATCCCAGAGGCGGCTCCTGAGCGCCGGGACCCCGCTCTCCCGTGGAGTTCTGCCGTCCTCGGGGGGATCCCGACACCCGTGGGGTCGCCCAGTCATCTCCTCCCTCCTGCAGCCAGCAGAGCCGGCTCCGGCAGGCACTGAAATCAGCGCACGAAGAGCGAGCTGTGATGTTTGGACGGGGGAGTTTTTGTTTATCCAGCTCAGCAAACCGGGCAAAACTACCCCACGTGTGCCACGTCGTGGTACTGAGTTTCCTCAGGGGTTTCCTGGTCGCAGCTTTGCTGGTGTAAAACCAGCTCGCTGCTGGTGGAACCTTTGCTCGGCCAGCAGCTGGTACAACACACACACCTACAGCAAGAAATCAACCCGAATTAGCCCAGGGGTTAATGGTTGGACTTGCTGGTCTCAAGGGTCTTTTCCGACCTGACTGATTCTATGAAGGAGGCCCCAATGACTGAATCTGCACTGAAATGCTGCGTGGACAGAATAACCTGAATTTCTTTGTGTTTGAACGGGCACAGGGAGTGGGATGGAGCTGTGACTGCACTGCAGGCCTCCTGCCTTCCCACGGGGATTAATACCATTCCTCTCTAACAGATAGTTTTAAATCATTATCTTGGTTTTCCCCGGGGGGTTAGTGCAAAATGACTTAATTCTCTGTGTGGACGCCCTTATTCCAGACCAGCAGCGCCTTAATCCTCAAATAGTTTAATCCTGGAGTGAATTAAGCTGGTGTGAAATGAGGATTTTGACTCCCATAGCAGAGCAGGCAGGAGAAGCAGCAGAGCTCAGCCACTGCCAGCTCCCAGGACACAGCCACCCTCGCTCCCTGCCACAGAGCCCCGGGGTCCCTGCAGCCCCTGATGCCCCCCGTGGCTGCTGCAAACCGCGTCCTGCCGGGTCAGCTCCTCTCTGGCCAACCAACAGGGCCACCTCGATTGGGTTTTGCTGTGCCAAGGTGTCCCCGGGGGAGCAGGGAACCCTGGAGAGCAAAGTCTAGCAGGAAAATGCTCTTTATTTTCCCCGTTGCCAGGTGTAAAAATTAGACACGACCTGTTTCTTGGATAAGGAGGAGTGTCCTGAGAGGGAAGGAAGGTCTGTGATGCATTAACACAGCCCGGGAAGTCATCTCATGTCCCTGCAAGGGAAAAAAAGATGCCAAAGGACAGAGTCATGGGTCACCCTCGTGGTAAGGAAGGCAAGATACGTCAAGCTGATGGATCAGCAGATGCTCAAGAGCACCTTTGGAGACTGCCTGATGTGGGCAGTGGCTCTTGGGGTGTCCCGGCTCCCCTGTGACAGCCTGTTGTCCCCAGGTCTGCCTGCTCCGTGTGTTTTGGAGCCTGTTTCCAAGCAGGGGCTCGCTGAGGATGCTGCGGTGGAGCCGGTCCCCCCGGCCAGCCCCGAGCTGTCCCGCACAGGCTCCCCCCGGGGTGAATTTGATGGGGAGCAGCTCGAAAGGCTCGGCAAAGCTGCCGAGTGAGACAGACAGCTGCCAGCGTCTCCCCGGGAACGTTTATCACCGTCATTTTCCCAGCCTTAAGTGGAGAAGAACAAAGATTACCTGCCAGAGGTAATGGCACGGGGCGGGCTGCTGAGTGGTACCCTGATAGCCGGGCAGCATCACCGGGGCCAGCCCCGGGCTCCGAACAAAGGGAGCGAAATAAAGAGCTTTTAAGGCAAAACGCTCCTTTTGACGCATTTCTCTGTGTTCTCTGCTCGAGTGTCACCTGCGGCAGAGCTCTCCTGCTCCCACACCTGCCCCTCTGATGCGTTTCCCGGTCAAGAGAGGCACCGGTGTCCCCCGGGTCACCCCTGGGAGCGAGGGGGGGGTCTGGCTCTCCCGGCTTTCCCAGCATCTCTCCAAGAAGCCTCAGGGGGTTTGTGTACACACGGAATGGGTCTGTTGATTTTAACCTTGGGGTAAGTGGTGATAAACCAGGGAAAGATGAGAAAACTCGAGTGGTTTTAATGGTGATAAGGTAGGGGGGGGATGGAACTAGGGAGAAAACGGATTTTTTCCATCTCCCCTTGGAGTCAAAACGCTGTTTCTGGGGATGCCTGGTTTCAGGAGGTCACATCATTGATCTCACACGGAGGCAGCCAGGTGAAACAGAAGATTTTGTGCCATAGGACAGATGAAATGAATAGCTTTCCAGAGCCCCTGCCGGGTTGAAAACTTCAGTGAGCTGCTTATTAGAGCCTCTGCTTACGAAACCACCCCCCGGGGGGAGGAGGAGAAGTGCGAGGCCACCTCGGAGTGCTCCTTCCACCCTCATCTCCGGGGGGGATTGTCCCTCCACGCCCCCCCCCCCCCCCCTCCCTCCGGTGGGCCGGGGTGCCGGCGAAAATGAAACCCCACCGGCCGGGTGGCGGCCCGGGGCCGCCCTGCTCGCTGCTGGCGCTGCACAGCTGGAACAGCTGGGCTAAGAGCTGCCCGCGGAGCGTGGCATCCTGGTAATTAGGATGAATTCCCCGAAGGGCTCTCTCCTCTTCCTCAGACGCAGCCAACAGCTGGAGGCTGAGATTAGGGACGCTGATGCCAATTAGAGCCGCCATGAGGCCAGATGCACGGGCAGGAGAGAGGAGCTCCTCTGGGTCAAGGTGCCAATGGCTGGTCAGGGGGCAAGGATGCCCAGAGCAGTGCTGGGGGGGGGGGGGGGAGGTCACCCAGTCCTGTCCCATCCCATCACGTCCCTGCAGAGGTAGGTGTTGTCCCATCCATGGGGGGCACGCTGTGGAGACTCCCTGGCACGGGCAGGGTGTCTGTCCCTGCTTTGGCACTTGGAAGAAGGCTCATGGGTGGGAAAACCCAGCAGGTGATGGATGGGGGGGGGGGGCAGCTTCTCTCTGCAGGGCTTTACATAGGCTGGGAAAACAGAGCTGCCCTCTGCCCCTGAGAGCTGGACCGTGCCCCAGACCTGGCTTCACTTTCTTTTTAAGCTGGTGCAAACCCAGGAAGGTGCCCAACACATCTCCCACCTGCCTCCTTGGCCTCTGCTGCCCAGAGAGAGCCACGGGCCGTCCCAGCAGGGCCAAGCTGGACACAGATCCAGCCACCTCCCTTGCTCAGAGTGTTTGTCCCGTGCTGCTCCATGTGCTCTGCCTCTTGGACAGGGCTCTCCCACTTCCAGGACATCCCATCACCCCGGGCGAGGTGCCCACCCCTGGTGGTACAGCTCATCCACACACTAAGGGGCAGGGAGCAAGGGTGAGCCTGGCTTTGCCTCTCCTTTGGGCACCACGTCAAGCACAGGCCTCCAAGGGGCCCCACGAGGCACTGACAATTGTTGGTGACACTGGTGTCATTCCGAGAGGAGGGTCTTACCCCATCCAGGGCTTGGGAATACCAACTGAGTCCACCCTGGGGCTCTGGAGCAGGGTAGGTGTTTTTCTGAGGTCCCACAGCCATATGGGACTGTGATTTTCCACCTAGAGCTGCCACCCACCCCTTTCCTCCCATCCCCCTTTTTGCTGCTGACGCAGCAAAGCTCAGGTGGTAAAGATCAAACCCTCCCCTGAAACCATCCTGTGTAAGGAGCATCAGAGGGTTAAACCCTCCAATCCCTGCACTCCAGTCAGGATCCTGCCTCTCCCAGACTGGGCAGTGGTGCCAGCTCAGGGTGGGGGGGGCAGGACCCCCCCCACTGCACACAGGGCTCACCCCTCACACCCGTGTGGAGGCAGGAGGAGGAGGAGTGGGGGAGGCAGAAGTTCCTGCAGGCCTCATAAGCTGATTAGAGGCTGTTTTACGTAGGAAGGGTTTAGCCACGTGGCTCCCAGCACCATCTGACCTCAATAAACTCCCGTGCCAGCAGCCAGAGCTGCCACTGGCTGGGGTCACAGTCGGTGCCCGGGCTCCTGGGCACTCAGCTGCACCTAGGCAGCCTCCTGGGCACTTGTGACACCACTGCTGGACACGGTGGGGGGGACAAGGTGGGCTCTCCCCAACCTTCTCTGCCTGGCTTGTGTGCTTAGCCAAAGCCACGGGTCTCCAAGAGAGCAGGGCAGAGGCTGCAGGAGCATTTTTTAGGGGGGTGTTTTGGCCAACCAGGGTGTTTTCATGGAGAAGAGCAGCCCCAGCAAGTCCTGAGTCCCTGCAGGGCCACAGCTGGACACAGGACAAGCTGACAAAGGGGGAGGGTTGCCCTGGACACAACAACAACCCCAAAGGTTGGGTGGGTGTCCTGGGTTGGACTCAATTAGCACCAGCAGCTGCTGGCCCAATCAACTGGGAGGGGCCACAGTGGGGGGATAAACAAGGGAGCCAGGCCAGGGGGGTGCTGGGCATAGCCTAGGAGGGTGCTGGGCACCACCCTGAGCTTGCTCCTATAAGGGAAGGGCTGGGCTAGGGTGGGGGGTTGCCTGGTTTTGGTTTGGTCAGTGCAGCCAAAGCAGGGGCTTTGTGGGAACAGAGAGAGTCTGTCCCTTTATCACTTCGTTGATATTATCAGTGGCACTTTGTTCTCTTTTTTGTGTTGTTATCTCAACCTGGGGGATCTCAGCTTATTTTCTTCCTCCTAATTTTCCTTCCCACACCCCCCAGGAGGGAGGTGGGGGAAGCAGTGGGTGACCATCTGTGTGGTGTTCAGCTGCTGCCAGAGGCTCGACAGTGACGATGGACTCTTGTGGTCTCAGGTAGGAGCAGAGGGTCAGGGGACCCTGCAGCAGCGTTTTCCCAGCGAGTTCTTAAAGCTCTCTGCAGGTAACTGGATCTGAATGGATCCCCAGTGCTCCTCTAGCTAGGAGGTCTGCTCTGATCTCCTGTATCAGAGTGTGAATGGGGAATTTCTCCCCTTCAAACCTCAGAATGACACCCTCCAGAGCTCTGTGTGTGCCAGCTTGGGGGAGTTTGCCTGCATCCCTCTGGTGGCGTGAGGCTCAGGGTGCTCGGCTACACGAGAACCACCCCCCTCTCTCTGTCAAAATGCAGCGTGTTGCCTCCCTAGGCAGAGAAAGTCTCCAGGGTTGCCAGCTGCGTGGCTCACACCTTTCACATCGCCCCCAGGGGCTGCGTTTTGGAGAGGCCGGGAGACTTTGGCTGCTCCGAACTCCGACGCCTCCGCGGCTGGTCCCGTCTGGTGCCGTCGGGGCAGAGCCGCGGTGGCCCCGCCGGTTTCGTAACCGCTGCTCGTGTCCCCGCACGGGGCTGGCCCCTGGGAACAGGAGCCCTGGCAGGCGTGGGAAGAGCCGTGGCAGCCGTGGCCAGGGGATTTCCCTCACGCAGCTCCCCACGGGTCGCTGCGAGCGCGTCAGTCGCAGCGGGAGGGCAGCGCAGAGCTGCCGGGGGCTTTAGAGCGTCCTCGGGGCACCTCCCCTCCTGCTCTGGGGAGCCCCCCGGGGCTCAGAACCCCTTTGCTCCTCCTCATCCTCCCCGAGCAGCGTTGCCCCACGGCCCCAGCGCTCCTTAGGGGGGTACTTTTGCTTTGTACATCCCGTGCGCACGATGTCGGTTTGTTGCTCAGCCCCGGCTGCTGGAACCCCCCTCTGAATCCCGCTGGCAAAGTCACTCTTGGGAGTCGCAGCCCGGGAGGGTTTCCCCGAGCCGGGGGGGATGGCTCGGGGGGGGCTCAGCTCCCGCTTGGAACGTTCCCAGCACGGGAAAACCGAGGGGCGAAGTCACCGAACCCCGACCTCTCCCTCTGCTGGGAAGCTCTGGTTACCTCCCCTCTCGCCCGGCTGCCTCCCCAGCAGGATTTGATGCTAATTCTGATTAAAGGAGGGAAAAAAAAAGATGTCGTTTCAGGACCGGGGTTTGGTTCTGGCTGCGGTTTATCGAGGTATAATTGCAGCTTGCGAAGGTTTTCGAGGTTTCTTTGCACGGTCCTGAGTTTCCTCAGGGGGGTCTCGGGAGCTGCTTTGAAGCTCCAGCCCAGGCATCACTTGCACCGTGTTGCAGCCGTGCTGGGCATGGCCACCCTCCCGTCCACCCCTTCAAAAAAAAAACCCCTTTATCCTTTTTATTTCATGTTGCAAAGTAGATAAATTGGATTATTTCACGTTCTTCCAGCTCCCAGAAGCTTTTCCTCTCCCTTTACTCACCCTCTGCTGCCATCGTGGGGCTTCCTCATCACTGCAGCTTCTTCCCCCCTCAATTCCCACAGCAAACTGAGTTTTTCCCAAGAGCCTGGAGGCGTTTTGGACCCACTGAGGTTATGTGCAAAGGAAGGGGAGTCACACCAGCCTTTCTTTAGCTCCTTATATGTTGTTTAGTTTTTTAATTCTATTTTTTCCCCCCTCTTTGCCTTGTTCCCATGTGTTTTTTTTTCAGTTGTAGAGAGAAGCTGAAGGTGGCCACCGCTGAAACCATGAAGATTTAAATGCAAAGAAGAGAGATATGAGAATTGCAGTGTCACCAGCATCACTGGGAGCAGGGCTGGGGCAGCCAGAAGAGCTTTCAGCTGCTGTGGGAGAAGGATGGGACCCAAAGTAAGCCAAAAAAAAAGTGTAATACGGCTCTTATTTCACCACTTGGAAGATAAGAAGATTTATTTATAATGATTAATCCTTCCACGCTACTCGATATGATATAAAGAAGGAGGGAAAGGGTGTAATCCAATTTTCTCCATTTCCCTGCCACCTTTAGCAGCAAGATTTGAGAGTAACCAGCTCCAAGCCCCAGCAAAGACACTGAGGGTGTTTTCTGTGCATGGATCAGTTTGCTTCCCTCTTTGAAGCTGAGACAGATCTTGCTCTCAGCCAGAGGGCTGGGCAGCCCAGGGCTTGCAAAGTGTTGCCCCTCACACCAAAATCCCCCCTCATCCTGCTGACCAGACAATGTTTGCCCTAAAAAAACTGCCACGTGATGCCAGGCAAACACTCTCCCCCGGTTCCCAGGAATGGCAAACAGACCCAAACCGGGATGAAAAAGAAGATTAAGCTCCTATCAAGAGGTAATTAAAGCGAGGAGGAGAGCTAATGATGAGAAGGGTAATCAACTGAGTGGTACAGGGATGTTTGCCCAACAAATTACTGTCGTTATAGACAGAAGAGGGAATTATCACCCATCAGCAGAAACGCAGCCCAGCACAGGGCTCGCTGGATATTCCAGCCCGGGTGTGTTATTTGCTGTTAATCACGATCACTCATTTAATTTCTTTACCCAAGTAATTGCTGCTGATAAGGGCTGTGGATTTATAGGGGACCCCCGAGGGGAGCTGGCCAGAGCTCCAGAGGGTCCAGGAGTGCCCAGGGTTGGGTGAGTACCATGGTGCTGAGCATGGCTGGGTGAGTACCATGGTGCTGGGCATGGCTGGGCTGCCCTGGAGTGCCCAGGGCTGGGTGAGTACCATGGTGCTGGGCATGGCTGGGTGAGTACCATGGTGCTGGGCATGGCTGGGCTGCCTTCTCCCCCTCCTGCAGTTTTGGGGGGGTGGATTTCAGGCTTCAGTGATGCTTTTCCAAACCATTGCAGTGAAACCACTCAGCTCCTGGATGGTTTCACTGGTCATAGGTAGAGTTTTCCTCCTCTGCAATGAGGGATTGAGCTGGACCAGTTGGCTTCCAGAAATGCACAGAGGAGGGGGGGGAAAAATGCAATTTAGGTGGAACCCAGCAGAGGGGCAGGAGCAAGAGGGTGCCCAAACTGGCTGCCTCCCAGCCTCGTTGGAAGCTGTCCTAGCAGCCCTGCTGCTGCAGGGTGGTGGGAACCTGGAATCAGCCTTTGGAAGCAACCTGACATTCAGCAGTGGGATTTGGCTGTGGGAAAGGTCTGAGATGCTCCCGGGTGCTGGGCTGGCTTGGGGTGGCTTTGCATTTAATATCACTGGGGAGGGCAGTGAAAAGCTCAGAAGCATCTTGAGAAGGTTAAGCAGCCTGTGGTGACACTGAAGGTCTAACTCCTCCCTGGGCTCTGACTAAAAACCCATCAGTATTGAGACCCGGGAGGTCCCCAGCAGCCATTTACTGGTCCTGGCAACTGCAGTGAAAAAATA
>WYEA01118197.1:0-13471 GCA_033558465.1 Alcedo atthis | reverse complement strand
ATCCTGCTCAGGCAGGGGGGTTGGACTAGATGATCTTCTAGCTCCCTTCCAGCCCCTAATTTCTGTGATTCTGTGACCCGGGCAGGAGATGTGTGGTGGGGAGGGCATCCCCGGCTGCACCCAAGGAAGTGTGTGATTGGGATGAGATGGACTTGAACAGGCTTGACTCAGGCTCAGAGGAGAGGCAGGTGGCTGGGGCTGGCAGGGCAAGGAGTCTTGTAGCAGCAGGCAGCTGCACACCAGCCTCTCCAGGTGGGCTGGGTGCCTGAGCACGCAGGCAGGTGTGTGTCTGCTTCACCTCTGTCCTTCCAGCCCCTGGGAACACCCCCACCAACCCTCCTGAGCTGCAGGGGGAGAGCAGAACACCTGAGCTCTGGAAACAGCACTTTGCCCACTCCCTTTGGAGTGTTCTCCAGCTGGCCCTGCACAGAACCCAAGCTGGTGGAGGGAGGGTCCAGCCCAGGACCCTCCAGCATCCAGCCACGTGCCCAGTCCAACCAGGTCTCCCAGTGAAGCCAGAGCTGTCTGGATGGGAGTAACACGAGGAAAATGTTGGGTAGGATTTTTCCCCTGCTGTTTTGCAGTAGAAGGGGCAGGGTGGGAGACTGACCATGGCATGGAAGGCACTCTGGGCTAACTGGGGAGCTGTGGGACTGTTGGGCTTGGTGCTGAGCTACTACTACTTGGGAAAAAAAAATAAAATTGATAGTTTCACCAGCTGAAAATAAAAAAAAAAAAGGCAGAAAAGGTACAGAGAGATGAGAGGAGCAGGTTCAACAGGGCAAACAGAAGGCACATGTAGCAGAGCCACATCACTGCTGGTCTTCACCAGCATGAGCTGGTAACACCCTGGGTGTGGCTGGGTCCCAGCTGCCTGAGCAATCCTCTGGAAGCACCCTGGCCTCTGGAAACACTCTGTGCCACTGCTCCTCTGGAAGCACCCTGGCCTCTGGAAACACCCAGTGCCACTGCTGCTCTGCACTGCTGTCCCATCTGCCCTCCCCGTGCCCATGACTCCAGCCCCAGCCCTGCCCACACTCCTCAGCTGGATGGGAGGTGTCTGGAGCTGCTGCTCTCCCGGGATCTGGGATCCCAAGGCACAGAGACAGGGGGTGAGGAACAGCTGGTTACTGGGAGCAGGGCCGGGGGGCACCCCGTGAACCCAGCAGCTGGCAAGTGGGGCTGAAACAAAGTGCAGAGCTGAGCAGAGCACGGGGAGCTGAGCCATGGGGAGTCCTGCTGCCATCACCTGGGAGCTCACACAGCCTGGCCAAGGGCAGCTGGATGAGTTCAGGGGTGAAAGGGGTGCTGAGAGATCCTCAATCCCAGTGCTGGAGGCTGGGGAAGTTTGCAGAGGGGCTGCCCTTGTGCCTGCCCTGCTCTGGTCCTGTCCTCGGGGTGTCTGCATGGGCTGCAGGTGATGGGACTACCCCCTGTCCAGGCAGCTCCCTCTGGCTCCTCAGAGCCAAAAAGGGAGAGTGGAATTGAGGAGCAAACAAAGCAAAGATTAAACAAAACCCAAACCCTGACACATCTCATTGCCGTGGGCAACACAAGCACCTTGTCCCCTCCCCCAGTGACTCCCCCCCATCAACAACAGGACTCCCTTGGAGTCCTCCCTCATCCCACCACTGCTGGCAGCAGCTGGTTGGCAACGGAGGGTGATGCCCGTGCTCTGGGTGCTGCCTCAGCCCCAGCCACTGCTCAGTGGAAGGAGTTTAACCAGAGCCCGTGAAGGGAGGACACAGAGTGGCTGGAAGTCACTGCAGACTAGACCAGACGGGTCCCCAGAACATCTGCTCCACAGCTGGCACACACCCAGACACACTCCTGCTCCCTGCCTGCCAGGGCTTGCTGAGCAAGCGGGCAGAGGTCAGAAGAGCCACCCTGAAGCAGCAGAGAAGACAGGGGCAGAGATCTGGGCTGTGCCCACCCTCAGCAGCCCCTGGTACTTCCCCTAGAGCTGACTCCGGGGTCCTTGCCCAGGTGCTGCCCAGAGGCCACGCTGCACTCCAGCAGGGCACTCGGGTCCTCTTGTCCCAGCAGCCTGGGACAGCCCTGGACAACCCTCCAGGGGCTACAAGAAATTCTTCCTCAGCTCCAACCTCAACCTCCTTGAGGCTGCTGCCTCTCATCCTGGGGCTTGTTCCTTGGGAGCAGAGCCCAATCCCACTGGGATCCAACCCCCTGCATTTCAGGAGCTGTCAGAGCCAGAAGGTCTCCCCTGAGCCTCCTTCTCTCCAGGCTCCAGCAGCCCCAGCTCCCTCAGCTGCTCCTCCCCAGACCTGTGTGGCCTGTGCTGCCAACACTGTGTCCCTTCCTCCAGGAGTCCCAACCCTTGCAAACACAATTCCTGACACAAAAGGACCTTCCTGCTCCTTCCCCCTCTCCTGTCTGAGGATCACAGTCTCGCTCAGGAGGTCTCTAATCCAACTCAAAGCAGGGTCAGCTCTGAAATCACAACAGGTTGTGCAGGACTTGATCAGAGACAGCAGAACTTCTCCAGGCAACCTGCTTGCACAGGGCTGAGGTTCCCACAGCACAGAGCATCTCTTTCTTGTCCCCCTGTGGAACATTCAGCTTTTCAGGACTGGAAATCCCTGTGCCAAGCCCCTGTGGGCACATGGGAGTGGTGGAGAGGTTGTGGGAGTGGGAGAGGTTGGTGAAATTATTCCTCCTTCAGATGTTGCAGGAAACTCTTCTGTCCCTTCCCAGCCCTGGAATCAAGTCTGGGCCCTCCTAGCCCCAGGGACTGGTTGTGCCTTTCTCCCCCAAGCCCTCTCAGGAGATGAGGGTGGGTTTCTTTTTGCATTGAGACTGTTCAAACATTTCTGCCCCCTAAGATTAGAAGCTGCCATTTGAGTTCTGGCGATAAACCCGACCTCACACATCCTCCTATTCTTCAGGAAACAAAGGGCAAAGGGAACAGGGGCTGGTTTGGTTTCAGTGATGCCTCGTGGGCCTGTTCTGGGTGCTGTGCTCACCCTGCAGACCCCCTCCCACCAGCCTCCTCCACAGGGCTGGGCACTGGAACCAGGGGGAAAAATCCCCCCGAGGGGAACCAGGCGAGACAAGCTTCCATCAACTCCCATTTCTGCCTTTCGAGGGGCTGCAGACACCCTGCTGAGGAGCACCCCCTGTCCCCATGAGCCCCCCCCAGCCATCCTGCTGCCCTGCTGGGTGAGCTGGAGCCCCAGGGAATTGTGTGAGCAAGTGGCCAGCAGGACACAGGCGGGATGTGAGTGGGAAGCAAAAAAACAGGGTGGGGAAGAGATGGCAACAGAACGTTACCCTGATGAGCCAGAGCAGGCTGGAGGAGCCTTAAAGATCACGTGTGATCTTCAGAGGATGCATCTCCTCCCTCAGACCTTCCACTACTCTCCCAGGAGAAAGCCCAGGGTGGGCTGTAGAGCAAGGGATGGAAGTAATCCATGTGGTGGCTTCCCCAGACCCCAGGAGATGTTTGGGAAGGGAGCAAAGAGCCTCCCACTCCACGGGTGGAGGGGATGGGCACCACAGAGTCACCTTCCTGCACAGGGAGATGAGTGTTTCTCAGCTGGGCTTCACCTGGAGTGTCCTCCCCCTTGCTGCTACCCCAGAGGTGTGAAGATGACCATGCTGGGGACAAGCTGAAGCTAAACTGGGCCCCCAGAGTGGCTCTCAGCCTCACAACAAGCTTCTGTCCCAGGGAGAAACAGCTCTTGGCACACAGACTGTCCTGCTGCATGCCTGAGTTTGTGCCAGGTCAGTGAATCAGCGTTTCAGGGAGTGACCAAAAATGCCCTTCCTTTAGGAGGAGGTGGTGGAAACCTCCCCTCCATCTCCACACCTCTGTCTTGCTCACCAAGCAGTCGGCACGGAGGAGTCCAGTGACAAACCAACCTCCCCCTGCCCACCCCGAGGTGGCCACGCCACCCCATCACCCCTCCACTGAGCTGGCACAAGCAGGGAGGTGCTGCTCAGGTTAAAGCATCTCAATCCTCCCCGGGGCTAACGGGCTTTGCTGCGAGGTAACGTGGAAAATGAATCATCCAGCTAAATTTATCTGCTAGGCTTTCTTTACAGGGCTGCTCTGGAAGCAGGACCTAAGCAGGAGTGCTGAGGATTGCACAGCAGCCGTGGGAGGCTGGGGCACTGAGCACTTGCAATCATTTAATGAGCAATTAATGCACTCGAGTGATTAACTGAAGGCAGTCAGGACAGCAAAGGCCACGGCTGGCAATAAACAACTGATACCCATCAGGGACTACCAAGGGCCACCCAGATAGGAGCTGTGTGTTGGCAGCACAGACGTGGCAGCTGATGGTTGGACCAGCAGCTTTCTAAAGCTTCTGGAAGCAGCAGTTTAGCTGCAGGTGCTTTGGAGAAACCACCTCCCCAGCGTGGATGTGACAGCCCAGAGGAAACCTGCTCTGTTTCCTCCAGTCTGCTGTGTGTGTCCTCAGGCAGAGCCTGCTGTGGGAAAACAGCAGGAACCACGAGAGCAGCTCCATCCCTGGCTACTTGCCCATCACACCCCATCTGCCAGCCTCTTGCTGAGCCCCTCTCTGCTCTTCCACAACTGCCTTCGAGCCTGGAAAAGCCCTAAAAGGAATGAGAGGTGCTGTGGCTACCCAGGGAGGAGCAGGGGCTCTGGGGGTCAGCACCCTGCTGGCCACAGGGGGGATTTGGGGGTCCTGCCCGAGCGTGGAGATGAGTCTCCAGTGGGTGGAGCAGAGCAGGGAGCACCCAGAGCCCTCCTGCTCTGGAACATCACACTCACTCACACACACACACACACACTCAGTCACTCCCTGTTTTTACTGGCTTGCTGTCCAAGCCCTCATTTCTACACAGAACAAATCAAAAGGATCCTTTCATCAGCAGAGTCTCAGCATCAAACCCTGCCCCCCCCCCCCTTCTAAAGATCACAGCTCTAACCTCCTTGCTGCTGGAGATCCAGCTCCTGGGCTCTGCCATCAGGGACAAAGGGATTGCTTTTTTTTTTTTGGGGGGGGGTGGGATTGAATGAGGACTCAGGGCAGAGAAACCTTCAGCACATCAAGAACCAGGGCTTCAGCAAACTGGCTTCACAGAACACACGGGTATGGGGTAAAACAAGGCAGGAAAAAACAGCAGAACCCCCCCCGGACACTCTTCCCTTCCCAGGAAGCCTGGGGAACACATCACATTGGTTTTTTTTCTCCCTGGGGAGCACAAGAGACTCACACTTTCCCTCATTCAGATACAGTTGGAACTGGGGGTTTTAGTTTAAGCTGTTTCACAAACATTCACAGCAGTACCCACCCTGTCCCCATCCACCTTCCCGGGGCATCTATGGGTATCTGACAGGTCCCTGAGCCTGCTGAAGGCTCAGCCTGGCCCCACTGGCTGCAGGCAGGCTCAGCAGACTCACCACAAGCCCCAACCTGCTCTGTGGGGTTCCTCCACTTTTCCAAGAGGAAAAGTGTAAATGCAGGGGCTGTGGCTCAGCAGACAGAGGAATCAGCTTCCGTTTGGGTGTTTTTTCCCCCCCCAAGATCTTGGAGATTGTGGCTTTTTTTTTGGGTGCATTTTCCCCTGGGTATTTATAGAGCAAGGCACTGTCCAGACTTGTTTCTGGCTGCATTTCCTGAAGGAAAGTTTTACCTTCTGGCAGGGATAAAAAAGCTCCTAGTCTGGTTCAGCTAACCCACGGAGAATTCCTCTCCCCTGACCTCCCTGGGCTCCTGAACCAGACCCAAACTGAGCTCTGTGTGAGCATCACCTACAGAAAGAGCCACCCACAAGTGTGTGAGTGTTTGGGGACAGGCAGCAGCTCGTTTCCTACTTTCTCAAGGCACTTGGGGATATTTTGCAGATATTGGCACTTTTTTCCCCCGTGGTATCAATGTGTGTTTCTGAGCATCAGCTCCCGAGCCCCCAGTTCAGCCCTGGGGGTGCACTGGGAGCCAGGGCAGTGAACACATCACCTCCAAAGCTCTGGTGCAGCCTGGCAGGGCTGGGTTGGTCCCCTGGGGACCACTCTGGCCAGGCTGGGCTGCTGGACAAGCACGTGGGTGTTCCCTGCTCGGCGCTGGGAACTCTGCTGGAATGCTTTCCCAGGAAATACTTTTTTTCAGCACAAATTGCTGTTTTCCTAGAACAGGGTTTATTTGGGTGTGAGCCTCACAAGGGGTGGAAATCTCACCCTGATGCTCTGGGGTATTTTGGGCACGGCCTGGAAGGGGCTGGTGCATGAGGAGAGGGGGACAGCAGCACAAAGTGCAGCAAAGGGTGGAGCTAAAAGCTGGCAGTGCTGTACCACATGGTGTTTGGGGTCTAGCAGAGCTGCCAGGGGGTCTAAACCAGCTGCTGCCTCTCCCGTGGAGGCCAAAGGACACTCAGCCCCACGCTGACCTGTTGGGCTGGGTTCTGTTTATCCAGGTGCTTGTCCTCTGGAGAATCTCCACAATGTGAATAATCCCACGTGGGGAGCAGGGAGTGTTTGTCCCTGACACCTGTCAGGTTGTACCCACTGCCTGTGACTACCCAGTGTGACGTGGTAGGTGGCACACACCCCCTGCCACCACACCCAGTACCCACCAGCTTCAGTCCTCACCTTCTGACCCGGTCCCAACTGATCCACCACGAGTTGCAAAGCCTGATTTGCAAGGGTTTGGAGGTTTCAGGTGGGACACGAGGAGCTGAGGTGACAACAGTCACACGTTTGTTTGGCCCTCAGCCTCCTCTGCCCTGGATTTGGGTTCCCCCCCCCCCCATCGATGCTCTCAGCCTCGCCCAAAGACAACCTGCTTTGCAAGTGCCTGTTCTTGGCAGAGAACAGGTCTGACTTTTGGTGAGCCCTGGCAGGTTCAAAAGAGCATCTATAAGCATGTTAAGGGTGGTTTCATTGTTAGGAGGCTGGACCAGGACACCAGAGACCCAGGTTAAGTTCTCAGATCCACCCTAAGCTTCCAGGATCTACCTCACAAGGGCTTGGAGAGCCCCTAACCCAGCTGGTGGGAATCCAGATCTGGGTGCCACAGCTCCCAGTGCCTCCCCAGCACCCAAAGGCTGTCTGGGAGCAGGGTGACGTGGGGCTGGAGCCTCCCCTACCCCTGCTAGGGCTCTCAACACACCTCCAGTGGGCAGGACAGAGCTGGGGGTCAGTGGGATGCTCCCAGGGGCTCATCTGGAGCACGGGCAGCACAGGGCACACATCACAGTGCCCGTGCTCCCCCTGCCCCTGTCACATCAGGGCAGGCAGACGTGGCTTTGCCACGGTGCCCATCAAAGCACCTTTGCCAGCATGACCAAGCACCCCCCTCCCTCCCCCAGGCAAACAGGCAGCACTTTGCTGCCCTGGGAAGCTGGGAGATAACATCGTGTGGTCGCCAGCTAAGGTTTCTCACCGACGCTTTAGGTTACGTGGCAAAGGTGCCAACCTGCCCTCTCTGCCCGTCCCATCAGCTTGGCACCTGCAGGGACAGCAGCGCCCTCCTCACACCCCATCCCCCCCTCCCCCTCCAGGACAGGACCCCCGGGGGCAGCATTTCCATCCCACGGGTGCCCAGACCCCACAAGCTGCTTGGCACAGACACTTCCCTGGCCACGTCCTCCAGTGCTTCCATCCCCTGCCACCACCTGTGGGTTGGCACCACGGGGCACAGGGGAGCGCTTGGCATCATTGCCAGTGGTCAGACCCAGTCAAGAAACGCTGTGGGCTACAGACACCAAACCTCATTTGCCCCCTGTTTTCAGAGGCATCACCTCAACCAACAGTACCACGGCTCTGTGCAGCCTGTGGGCACCAGTGTGCCCAGCAGGAGCAGGGAGGGGATGGTGCCCCTGCACTGGGCACTGCTGAGGATGCACCTTGGGTGCTGAGTCCAGTTTGGGCACCACAGCACAAGGACATGGAGGGGCTGGAGGGTCCAGAGGAGGAGCTGGTGAGGGGTCTGGAAAGCTGCTGAGGGATCTGGGGCTGTTTATTCTGGGGGAGACTGAGAGGAGCCCTCACTGCTCTACAACTACCTAACACGAGGGTGCAGCCAGGCTGGGCTTGGGCTCTGCTCCCAAATTACTAACGATAGAACAATTAGAAATGGCCTCAAGCTACATCAGAAATGTTTAGATTGGATATTGGGAAGAAATTCTTCATGGAGAGAGTGGTGAGGCTCTGGCACAGGCTGCCCAGGGAGGGGGTGAAGTCACCAGCCCTGGAGGGGTTAAAAACCAAGTAGATGTGGCACTTGAGGCTCTGGACTAGTGGAGAGAGATGTTGGGATGAAGGTTGGACTTGATCCTAGAGGATTTTTCCCCCCATAATGATGCTGTGAGTTCAGCAGTCCTGCCACACTGGGCAGAGGTCAGTGGGATGAGTGATGGGAACAAAGACAAGCTCTGTTGGAAACAGGTTAAGAGCACGAGAGGAAATTTACACCTGAGTGGTTTAGCAATTTGTAAGGTTTTGAAGGGGTTTTTTTTCCCCCATGTTTTTCTACCACTGCTCCAGCAAAACCTGTTGTGCTTTGCCCAGCACTTTCCCTGCCACTGCCATCGTGTATCTCACACCAACAAAGTCCAGCTCACTCTGCCTCATCACTCCTGAAGACAGCCCAACACCCGTGGTGAGAAACACACACGAGATGCTGCTGTTGTTACTGACAGTGATAACAACAACAACACCACCACTAACAACCCCAGCCCTGCAGCCAACGCTGGGATTTCACCTTCTGAGCTCTCTGCTCTTCACCCAAAGCCCAGAACGTTTCATGGTCCCCCTTCCATTTGCTCCATGAGCAGAGATTGGTGACGGCAGCAGAGGGGGAAGAATGAAGCCAATTAAAAATACAAACACTGTGTGACAATGGCAGGGAGCAGCCTGCAGAGCAGAGAGCTGTTATTCTTTCTCCACCCATAGAGCTGCTCCACCCTTGCAGTGTCACAGCTCCCTCTTCAAAGGGACTCAGAGAAGTCCAGGGGTGCAGCACAGGCACCACTGGGCTCCTCTCACAACCCTGTGTCTCCAGGAGGATGCTTGACCTCCAAGGCTAAAACCATCTGGAAAGTCAGGGAGGAGAGATTTCCTTTCTGTGCCCTTCAGCACTGACTTCTGGAGGCTGGGTCATGGTGCCAGGCTCCCCAGCCTCCCCTGAAGTGCCACCCACCCCTGTGGCCACCAGCCTGGCTCTGGTGTCTTGTCTTTGGCTCCATCCACAGGCAGAGTTGAAACCCCCCCCAAGCCCTTTCTCCATCTTATGCACGTTCAGTCACCTCTTGCTTCCACAAAGCCATTCTCTGCCCACCCAGCAGTGTGCCCCCCACCCCAGATTCATTTCCCATCAGGTAATTTAAACTGAGTTAACGAGGCAAAGGGGAGCCCAGGGAAACAAACACAAAGCAGGGTAAGGAGCTGCTGACCCAGCAGTTGCTCACATCGCTCCCAGTTTCATACCCATTTGCAGATGCTGGGAAGCACTGGGACAACCTCCCAGTGCTGCTGGGCAAAAGGAAAGGGGATGTTGGGGGTTCCTGGGCTGTAGATGCCCAGAGGGACCCCTGGTCCCTCAATCAGACAGGTCAGAAGGAGGGATTTATCATCAGCCCCTCACCAACAGGTCAGTGGTGCCAACACTTGTGCTTGGCTCAGCAGAACCTTGGGAGTGTGGGGGGTATAAAAGGGACTGTGAAAGGCACAAACTCCTCCTGCCACATCACGGGGTGGGTGCTCCCACCACAGGCTTTGAGTGGT
This sequence comes from Alcedo atthis, assembly GCA_033558465.1. Classification (NCBI taxonomy): domain Eukaryota; kingdom Metazoa; phylum Chordata; class Aves; order Coraciiformes; family Alcedinidae; genus Alcedo; species Alcedo atthis. Next base: position 3,756 of record WYEA01118197.1, on the reverse strand, counting down.
GTGTTGGTACCTTGTCCTGCTCTCCTCTGATGAGCCCAGGTCACCCCATCAGGGCTTCCTTGCTAATTACCACGAGATAAAGACCTGGCTCATCTTAGAGCTCTCACTTCACCCTCAAAGCTGCACAAATTGCCATGGGGGGTGCTCCTCTGGCAGCTTTGACCAGATGGGTCCCTCTAAAAGCAGGAGCAGACCCCCAGAGTCCACCTTTTCCACACAGCTCACGGAGAAACAAAAACACTGGCGTGACCTCTGCTGCATCCCTGGTTCCCTCTGTTGCCTCACAGGAGCAAGCTCTGAACTCCACAGGCTGGAGTCACCTGGATTTCAGTCCACTGAGGACACAGCCCTGGGGCACTGAGGGAAAGGGAAAAATCTTACAGGGAATACTCAGAGCTGCTCCTGATGCCAACCATCAGCCGTGGGACTGCAGCCACTGGGTGGGGAGAAGCAAACGGAGCAGAGCTGGGTTTACTGGAGCACGTTGCCTTCCCTGGGTGTCTCATGCTAATGCCCCACTGAGATCAGGGAGATAGTAAAAGGAAACCAGCAGAGAGCCATTAGCAGAGGGAAAATTCACAGGTACCCAAGGCCGGGCACGGGGGGACGGGTTTGGTTTCACCCGGCGGGGTTGGCAGGACACCAAGTTTCTCTCCCCAACGTATATGAGGTTTATATCTGTTCCCTATTACGTGAGGATTTCACCAGCCAGCTGCCAAACACCTCTCAAAGCCATCCCTGCTGGCCTCTGGGGAGCTCAGGGGCACAAAACCAGGCTGAGGGGCACGAGGCCGAGCCCAAAACACACCGGGGCTGCGTCGGGTCCACGCGTGGCACTGCCAGGGGGGTCCAGCCGTGGGCACTTTGGAGAGCTGGGTCTCCACAGGGCATCCCCCAACCCATCCCCACGGCCGTGTGGGCTGCTTAAATGAGGGAGAAACCTCCTCTCTTGGGGGGAGCAGAACACCACAAAGTGGCATTCACCAACAGGAGGAATAAAAGGGCAGCTCTGTGCCCACAGCCAGGGCAGCTCTGTGCCCACAGCCAGGGCAGCTCTGTGGCAGAGTTGAGCTCCAGAGGGGAAATCCCAGCTGCTGGGGTGACTCCCAAGTGTTCCCTGGGGATTCCTCACCCCTCCAGCCTCAGCTCCCCTCAGAAACACCTCGGCAAGGAGGCAGGGGTGGGTGGGCATGGCTGCCCCATGACACCCACCAGCTGCCTTCAGAGCTGCCCTGGCAGGGAATCCCACTGAAGACACTGAATAATTTCTACCTTCAGGCCAACAATGAGCATTTTGAAACCATCCCTTTGAATTCTGATCACTTTTCAACAGGGTGAGCAGGGGCTGAGCCAAGCAAAGCACAGAAGAGGCACCGAGTGCCCAGCCCACAGGCAGCTACCCCTGAGCTGTGCCAAAGTGGATTTAAAAAAAAAACAAAAAACAAAATAAAAATCTTTTTGGGCTTGGCTTTCCCTCAACTCCTGCATGGGAGCAGAGGTGAACAGCTTGGATGTCAATGCAAAGCATCCCCTTGGGTTTTATTAGTTTTCCCTTTGTTTTTCCCCTCCTTTCCCTCATCACTCCTCAGAGCAGGGTCCTGGATCCTGCCCCTCTCCCCTCTCACGTCATCTCTGAGCTGAAAGAGGAGAAAAACCTGCTCCCTGAGCCTGTCTGCCACTCACTCAGCACTTGGCCACCACAGGGGATTCCTCCCCATCCTCATGCTGCCAGAGGAGCAGCATCTGCAACCCTCTGCCCTGCTGAGGAGACCCCAACAGCTTAAACCTGAGCACAGATAGTGGCTCTAGAGGTGTGACGAGTGACCTGGGGACACTCACCTCAGCCTGGATCGGAGCTGTGGGAGGTGCCACAGGGCAGAGAGTGGCAAGAAAACCCCTTCGTGCTCACCTGGATGCCCACGGTGCTGCCTGGGGACCCTGAGTGGGAGGGGAAGGGCAGCAGCACCACCTGAGAGTGTGTTTTCTAACCACTGAGTGTGTTTTCTAACCACTGAGTGTGTTTTCTAACCACTGAGTGTGTTTTCTAACCACTGCCCCTCTTTTCTTCTGCTTCTGCTGCAGTTACCTGTCCTGAGAAGCAACATGAGTCTCAAGGGATCCCTCAGCAGCAACCCTGGCTCCTCAAAGTAAGGATCTCCATGGTGGGCTTCCCCCACCTCACAGCTGCCACCACCACCCCTTCCAGGGGACCCCTCCAGCAGGGCCAACTAGATGAGCTTGGGAGGTCCCTTCCCATCCAAACCATCCTACAAATCCATCACCTCAAGAGGGTCCAGCAGGGAGGGGTCTCAACCTTGGCACTTGTGCTGCCCCGGGTAGCACGTGGAGGGGTCTCTGCTCCCAGCCCCCAACCCACTGCTCACTGGGAGCTGCTCTCCAGCCCCTCCAGGAGCAACATCCTCCCCAGGGATGTGGTGTGAGGAGGTAACTAGTGGGGGCCAAGCCTAGGTGGGCTCCTCCATCCCTGTTTCCAGCTGCTGGGTGTGGATATGGTTGCTGCTGGGACTGTCAGACCAGCCAAGGGCCTGCCTGGCAAGGGGGGTGGTCACATCTGATGGATGTGATGATGATGATGAGGAGGAGGAGGAGGGCAGGTCCCCACCAGCCAGCCTTGCTGGTCATTCAGTCACAGAACATTAAGGGGTGGGAGGGACCTCTGCAGATCCAACCAGAGCAGGTTATCACACGAGCCACGGGGTGAAGCCAGGTGTCAAAAAACCTTCCTGAGCTGGTGTCTGATTTGATCTTTCTCCCTCCACAGTGGCAGCATGGGCAGAGCAGACGGGGCTGCCAAGCTGAGTGCCAAGGACCTGTATGGTATGTGCTGCCCACGGGCACAGGGAGGGCTTCCCAGAGCAAAAGCACCTCTGGAGGGTGGGATGGGGGCACTGGGGGGCTCTAGGCTGGCACCCAACCAAAGCTGCACGAACCCAAACGCCCCAGTGCCAGCTCCTGGCACGCTGGGGACAGCTGGAACCTGGGGGTGCCAGGGAAGCCACACAGAACGTGGCTCCCCCTCACCCCCATCCTCTCCAGCTCCTGAGACAACCTGAGCAGGGGCTGACAAAAGAGAGACTGTCCCCAGCAGGTTAATGATTATCCTCCCCAGCCAACCGTGGAAACTCCCGTGCCCTTTGGCTCTCTGGGAGGCTGGGTTGCTGGTGCCCAGCACGCCCTGCAGCTCACCAGTCACCCACCCCAGCTCCAGAGGAGCTGCCCAGTGGATGCTTTCACTGGGTGGGACCAGGCTGGGGGGTGCCCCGTGTTGGAGAGCCTGTGCTTGGCCAGAACCCTCCCCTGGCAGCTGCGAGGTCAGGGGGGTTATTTGTCCCTGGGAGGTGACCTTGGTTGCCAAGTGGTTTTGGCTGGAGGTTTATCAGTGTGGGGGGGCCCAGAGCAGTGCCCTGTCTGCCCGGGGAGGGGGTCACTGATGGCAAGTTGGTGGATGGTGTTACACAATCTCATTGATAACTTTGGTTAGCTGCACAGAAGGGAAATGTGGCAATAAGGGTAGGACAGAAAACTCACAGAGCCATGGAATTGTTCTGGATGGAAATGAGCCTCGAGATCCTGGAGTCCAACCACCCCCCAGCACTGCCAGGGCACCACTGAGACCTAGCCCTCAGCACCATGGGGGGCTTGGAAACCCCTCCAGGGATCCCAGGGACTCCACCCCTGCCCTGGGCAGCCTGGGACAGCCCTGGACAACCCTCCAGGGGCTCCAAGAAATTCTTC
>WYEA01116744.1:0-13568 GCA_033558465.1 Alcedo atthis | reverse complement strand
AGGGAAGGGAAGGGAAGGGAAGGGAAGGGAAGGGAAGGGAAGGGAAGGGAAGGGAAGGGAAGGGAAGGGAAGGAAAAAACCATGGTCTAGACAAGATAGCTCAGCAACCTGTCCAGCTAAATATTGGAAGCTTCCAGCAGCAGGGAATCCACTGCTTTCCTGGGGATATTATTCCCATGGCTGATTATTCTCACTGTGGAAAAATATCATCTTGTGTCCAATTGGAATGTCCACAGAAGTAACTTGTACCCATTACACCTCATGTTTTCCATTTGACTCCTTGTAAAAAGAGAAGTCTCTGTCTTCTCTGTAAAGTAAAAGATGCTTAAATGATTATATGAATGCCATAAAAGTTTATTTCATTTTGGGTAGTACATGAAAGAGGCAGTAGGACCTCAGCAGCTTGACAGTATCTGAAGGCTTCAAAGCATCTTGCCAAAGAGTGTGCAAATGCCAAGTTGAGGTGCAGATTAATCTGCTATAATTTTGACTCCATCCTAGAAAAGGAACCTTTATGCAAACAGACTTCCTTCTCCTTGTACAAAAGTCAAATAGCTAATGTCACCCTGTGCTAAAAACATATAAAAAATGGTATAAAAGTTTGAATGACTTTAGCCAACCTGGTATGAAAAGACTTTCACAATGGAAGGATGCAGAGTCCTGCTTTCTGCTTTTGTCTTTATTCATGTCCTTTAACAACAAAAGATAATTAAATACTGAACACAAGGTACAAGAGAATGAAACATCTACCAAGTGAGATGAAAGATTTATTACAAGGACTTACAGAGAGAGATCTTTGATTACAGGCATCCTTGAAAATCCTTGTAAAGAGTGAAAGGGTAAGATGTTAAGCCATAAATCCCAAATGACTATTATATTCCATTAAAAGAGACACTTGCTAGCACAGTTTGACTAAACTAAGCTTTTGTGGCCTTCTTAAGGATAAACAGCCCAATTGAGGATTTTCTGTAAGCACACTTGCAATTTTTTTTACAGAGGTTGTCACACCAAGAGAATAGGAAGTTTTCAGATATTTAAAGGCAGGTACTTCTGAGCACAGTCAATCAGGCACCCTCTACATCCTGAACTAGTTGCTCTATAAGATGACAGTGTGCACCCAGACCAGATGCTCAGATTTTGTGATCCCTGAGCAAGGATTTGTTCATACTCTGGGTCCCACAGAAGTACCCATTCACTATATAAAGCATGTAATTGTAATTGATTGCACATATGTAGGAGGTTTTCAGGCACTGCCAGTGAGGTACCTGTATTATATTAAATATAATAATATTAAATGCATACAGAATATCTTTTTTTTAAATTTTGCTTATACTTTAACATATTAGAATAACATGATGATGTACAATCAAAATATTTTACTTTCAATGATAACTACAGTAATAAATAATAGCTGCTTCTTGTCAATCCACTATTATGATATTGTTTTAACATGATAGAGAAAGAGAAGAAAGAAAGAGAAGGTGAAATAAAGGAAAAAAGCAGAAATCAAAGGAGAAAAGAGAAGGAGGAGATGGGAAAGGGGAAAGAGAAAATGGAAAAAGGGAAAACCCAGTCAGATGCAGGTGGCAGACTTTATATGTTCATATGCTATTGCACCTTCTGTATTGAGGGTATTACAGCCCACAGAGAAATTTCAGGAAAAATGCAGGCTGCTACATAATCTTTTTTTTTTTTTTTTTTTTTTTTTTCAGACTAGGATGTAGCTAAATCTAATTACACACTGTTGAATTCAAGTATCAGCTTTTATGCATCCTGTTTATTGTACACTTGCCAATTATACCTAATAGAGACAGACAGGTGAGGTTCAAAGGAATAACTCCCAGAGTTAAAATGAGAATCACTCAAATTAGCAAAACTGTGTGGCCAAATCATGATGCCAAAGAGGTCAAAAAGAAGCTTTGTTTTAAAAGTCAGTGTGATTAAGATTGGGCAAATGAGTTTTTTCCTAAATAAGAGAGGAAATAACAAAGAATATTCAAATCCTGCTTTCATTTAGGTCAAAAGGATACTTGCCTTTTTTCCCCAGTAAATTCAGGTTGCTATCCATCTGGCTTTTGTTATTCCCTAATTATAAATGAAATGCATAACACATTCTGTAACTTTGCATCTTGTCTGGAAGAATACACACAACGTACATGTAAATACACCCATCTGTTTCCCTGAGCCACCTGGCCTGGTGTTCTCTGAACTTTCACAGATAAAGTGATCTAGATTTAGTCAAGGTCAATGGGGTCCCTCAGCTGGATCCTCTCAGGATTATTATTGCAGCACTGATATCAGAGTGCTATTGCTGCTTATTAAAATTTCAGTGGCAGTCCTCCTAAGATTAGGATTGTTAACTTCAGCATTAATTCTTATAAATTCCTATTGAAATGAAATGGTTTTTTAGGTTCTCCTTTCACTTCAAGGTGCATATTGCTAAGCAGGGTGCTTTGCACCACTAAGCACCTACTGAGATTCATCTTATGGTGGCTGCATGTTAATGCCAGCAGAAGTCTCTTTACATATTCCTCACCTCTGCCACAGTCTTCCTATTCAGAGTCCTATTAAAGGTATGTCAATTCTTAAATAATTTAGGAAGATGAAATGTATGACAAGTACCTGAAAGTCAACGAGGTTGAAGTTTCCACTTTGGGCTTCATTTACATGCTTTCAAAAGGTGTTGTCAAGCTACTAGTGTAAATTTAAAACTATGTCTATGTAAGCAAGTAATATGGAGTGATACAGAAGATGCAGTATATGGAAGCAAGTGGTGCTGAGAACCCTTTATCTCCCCTGGGTAACAGCTCAGACTTTACTCAGTATTTCTTTGCAACAGATATAACCCAGATTCTGTGATTCTGTGAGTTCCTTGGGCTGATTAGCCCAATGCACACATCACATGAAGCTGTCCATGGGACCAGCCATCAGGTCAGACACTTATGTCCTCGATGAGGTTCAGGGTGCAATTGGTACACAACAGGATGGCAACATCCAGTGTAGCTTCTCCAGAAAACCAAGCCAAAGCATGTTAAGCAGGGACAAGTTACTTCAACAGTGTATGTTTGGCCCAAACCTGAATGCTAGAGTAACTGCAACCTATCAGCCAGGACCCTGCATTCAAAGTACTGCTCACTGATACAGGTTCTCCTCTTCTTTAGAAGGTAAAAAATATTCTACAGAGCTCTGTTTCCATTTCTACCTCTTTACAGTAATGCCTTGGCAAATTTGTGTAAAATTCTTAATTACAATAAGCCCTAAGTAAATGTAACTAACTCCTCTGTTTTTGAGTAACTTATTCTGCTTTGAGTAAGATAAGAATGGGATTTTTTAAAGTAGGTTTTCTATTATTTTTCTATAGTATTATAAACTGTTATGAGATCTAGCTAAAATTATACCAGAGTTATGAAGCGTAATTACAGAAACTATTTGATCCCATCACTTCATAGATATATCAAGGGCTGACAGCTCAAGCTTAAACATTTCTGGTAACTATTATTTCAGTCAAAAGTTAAAACGTAAATAATCTCATTGTTTTTCATTATTTCTGTCATAGTTTAATGTCTAAAGAAAACAAAGCTATAAATACCAGGTAAGAATGTCTTTACCTGTAAGAGCTTTTCCCTTAAAATGTCACATTTATTTGTTACTGATTTCATCTGTAAAGACATACAATAGAAATCCTGAACTCTATTACATGGTGTAAGTCAAGAGTCATTCTGTTAAAGGAACTCCCTTGGAAATTCTGGCTTGACACTAATATAATCAAGACCATCACAACTTGATTGTTAATGAAATCAGAAGAATTAAGAACTAATATAAAAGCAGAGTGCAACACAGTTTTTGTACACACAAGCCTGAATTTACACAAGAACTTCCTTGTGTTTAACCATTTTAGCTTCAAAAATTCTAGCTATAAAAATCAACTACACAAGAGCATCAAAGAGAGTACAAAGTTGACATTGACTTCTTAGGAGACTGTCAGTGAAAGCCTGTCTGACAATGTCAATTGTCGCTGTAGAGAAAAAAGATGACTCCACAAGCCACAAAAACAAGCTCTTATTCCTCAGGTCAGGTCAGAGGTTAAACCCATAGGAGAAAAACACCTTAGTTTATGTCAGCCAGAGAGGAACTCCTTAACAGTGAAAGGCAGAGCATGCTGCAGCATCACAGTCCCTTTTGTAAATACTGTTCTTCACTGTTTTTATCCAAGGACTATGAGTGTCTATGAGCCTGATGAGTCTCACACTGTTGGCATGTTAAAAACCTATGTATTTTCCTCTCCACATCACAGTAAATTGCTGAACAGCTTTTAGTGTCCTGTAAACTGAGCAGCAGCTGAATTGTTTCTTCTAAGCACCATTTAAAAATAAAGCAAGCCCACTAGCAGTCTGTTGCATGTACATATTATGATGGAATCAAATACATATGAAAATGCATTGTTTATAAATAGTGATACAGTGATTTCTAAACAAATTCATTTTTCATTGTGTTTCAGCTGGTTAAGTGACACTTTATTGTCTTAATTACTAGTACAATACCTAGTCCTGATTTCAAACCATGTAAGCATGCCATTGGCTTCTGTCACAAGAAGGTGACTCCAGTGTACTACAGATACAGAATCAGGTCATTAAAGCAGCTAATATGAAAAAAAAATGAAATAAAATTGTATATATAATAATTAAAGATATATATCAACTATAGAGTCTCTGATAATATATTTTTCTTATTATTTTTGTTGTAGGGATTCTTTTAAAACAAACCATTACATTTAACAATCCTTCAGAACAGAATATTAATGCATTCATTAAAATGAAAAGATTTTCAGTAATTTCTTACAATCATTTTGCTCTAACTAGGAACTACTACATCAGTATCAAGCTTCTGTCATTTCAAGGAGAGAAATTGAAGTCTACTGCATGCAGGACTTATTTCTTACAAACACTTCAGCATACAAGTATCTTTTTTTATGTATACCTTCACAGGATAATGTGTACAGGATCATGTTTCATTTTTATAGGACCCTGTAATTTAGATTCTACAGACTCTTTCAGGGAAGAAAAAAAGCAACTCTTGAGACTTCCAGTCTGTTAGCAGCCCAATTAAGACCATCCAAGGCCAGTTCTACCATGGACATCCCTCCTTCTCTACACAAGCCTCTGATGGATTCTCATCTCCACTCCCCTGTTTTCTTTCTCCATTTCTGCTTAATCAGAGATAGTGTCTTTCCTCTTCTTTCTAGGTAAGAAACTCACATTCCTGCTCTGAACATGTGCTATTATTTTTCCTACCACTGTTTCATAAATACTGTCACTTGCCCAGTGACAAAGGTGCCAGGAGGGCACCATGTCCTATTGAGCAAACCTGGGATGTGGCCTTTCAGGAAACATTCTGCATCTCTCTCATAAACTTAAACTTCTGAACTATATCATATTTCATTACCAAAACTACACTCTATGAGCTAAAATGACTTTCCAGTTTGCACAGATCACACAGGGATTAAGATTTTAAAATTATTTCTGGAAATAAATAAACATAAAATTATAAAATAAATAAAATGTCAAACAACTTGACAAATTCAGAAGCAGACAAGACCAGACACAGACCATCATGGCATTGATAATGAACACACCTTCCTGACCAAAAGATCTGCCTTGCAGGTGGTGTGTACCTTTTCTGACAGTGTTGACACACATTATCTCCAAACTGACATGAAATCATAATGCATCCAAGCTCTGAAAGAAACGGGGAGAAAAATCTGTAATAATAGTATTTTGCTTTTATTACCTAGCAGTTAAAATAACCACCTCCTCTGTTTGTTACCCCGCTACCAACAGAGCAGTAAAGCTTCAGTGTAACTGCATGCTGTAAAATCTAATTGACTGTTGTCCAAACAGTGGATCTAAAGCGACATGCTGCAAGCTTGTCTCTTGTCCATTTACTACTGTGCTTGAGAAGTGCTGTAGTGATTTACTGCACAAGGTGCTCCTGCTTATTGTCTATGATTTACTCTGCAGCCATGCAGAAAATTGCAGGACTGACAGATTTCAAGAAAAGCTTGTCAGCCATTACCCCCATGGGTTAGTCAGCAAAAATCTTCTGGTTGATGATAAGCAATTCTCAGCAGAACACTACTTTGTGTTTATTCTGGATTTTATAGTCTTATCCCTCAGTGCTTCTGAAAATGCTATTTTTAAGGTTTTGAATGAAATTTTTATTGTCTCACATAGCATGTAATTCACATCCTCCGTAAAAGTGCCGAATGTTAACCAGAAGTATTAGATGGGAATTTTAAAAAGCTATTTTTAAAATAACCTACTGAGGCGTTCAGGAGCACAGCAAAAAGAATAAAAACTGAGAGAAGGAAAAAAAAAAAAAAAAAGACAGCAAATATATAGTGTGCTATAAAGAGTCATCTTCTAGCAAAGTAGCTCAAAGACCTGATTGCCATTTGCAGACAATTACAAAATTAGCTACTACAGGGGAAGAAAGCAAAATATTATTATTTGGATTTGAGTTAAGCTGCATTCCCAAACTGGGGAAAGTTTGGTATGACATTCTTTTACCACTCAGGTGCAAGGATTAACTGGAGGCTTTACATGAGCTTTTCTGGACACTGCAGCCAATAGCATTCATATTCAGGAAAGATGTGAGAACATTTAAAAGTTGTCAGTGCTTGTAGCTCAGTGGTCTAAAGGATCAACATACCATGACAGATCCAAGGTATGTCTACATACCAGTGTCAAGAAGCAGACAAGGATATGGACATAATAGTTCAATATATCATCATTACCCCAGTGCAGTCTTCCAGCTTCTCATAAACAGTATTTTAAGAAGACATCATCCAGGATTCTCACAGAAATGCATTTACAGTTCTTCCATGAGAAGCAGTCTCCTGAAGTCCCAACCTGGTCCTTTGTTAGGAATAGCAGTAACAATTCACCTCTTGAGAGGTGTCAGAGATGCCAGACCCTTTGGACTTGCACTGCCCAGCAGAGACAACTATTGACCAAAGAAGACTTCAACACCTACAGAAGGTCTGACTTATATGGGAGAACACAATGTACTAGCAGCACTCTCCAGAATCACATGTAGATACCTTCTTTTTTTTCTAAATACTGTTGATACTAGAATATTCAGCTTTATTATACCTTATCAATAATATTATATTACATTAAATGTGTCCCAGGGCAAATTAAGTTAAAAGTAAATATAAGTCTGGAAAAAAAACCAACCCAAAAAAACCCAGCAAAATGCATTAGGAAGAATCAACTATAAGGAAAGAAAAGAAGGGCACAAAAGCTAAGGCTTGAGCAAAGCTGTAGGAAGACAGCTAAGAATAGGATAAACTGGGGTGAAAGAAACACACACCAAAAAAAAAGGTTTTGAAAATATAATATGAAGCTAGTGGTAGCGTCACTGCACTTGTGATGGTCTAAGAGAAAATATTAGGTTTTTTTTTTTTGGAAGAAAGGAACAAGCTTTCAAGTCACACATGTTCCTGCTCAATGTCAAACAATGCTTGAGGCAGGAGCATGTTCAGCTGCCAGTTGAAGCCTTTCCCTTGGGCAATTTTTCCCTGGGATTCTTCTGCCCAAGGCTACAGGAGGATAGACTTACCAAGATTTTGCAGATGCTCTTCAACATGTAGTTTCAACCTGCTGGAGACACAGGATTATATGAGTGACAGAATGCAGCTGATGTGTCTGAGATATCCAGACACCTAGCAACATATCCAGAGAAGAAGCAGATGAATTTCCAGGTGGAAGGTACTCAGAAAAATTATTTCATCTTCAAATTGCATCCAGATAAACTTCCAAGTAGACTCAATTTTAATGTCTGGGGAAATCTAGATGTAAAGTTAGAACAGATTACAGAAAAGCCTCTCAAATGTTTAGAGATTCCTTCTTGGACAAAATTCTCATTATGAAGTATCAGAAACCTGTGAAGTTTAAATCTAAATAGGTATTAAAATAATCTTAAATAAGAAGGGTTTCAAGTGGATTCCAACAGTTCACAAAATGTTAGCTCAGGATAATATATCCAAGGAGATAAAAAGAGCTGGAAGGCAAGTGTGAAGAGCTGTCCCTAAAGAATAGCTAGTAGCAGACTGAAAACTTTTCTTCTTAAGAAAGATGGAGACAGTCTTTAAGCAGGGTATGTTGCAACAGGACAAGGCATAATGGTTTTAAACTAAAGGAGGGTAGATTCAGATAAGATATAAGGAATAAATTATTTACAATGAGTGTGGTGAGACACTGGAATGTGTTGACCAGAGAGGCAGTAGAAGCCCCAGTCCTGTAAGTATTCAAGGTGAGGTTGAACAAGGCTCTGAGAAATCTGATCTCATTAAATATGTTCCTCCTCACTGCAGAGGGGTTGGACTAGATGACCTTTAAGGTCTCTTCCAACCCAAACTATTCTATGATTTTTTGATTCTTGGATTGATTAAAAATATAGCTGTGGAAATATATATATATGTATTTATTTATTTATTTATTTATTTTGTGGAAATTTGAAATACAAATACTCATAGATACTAACATTAGAACTGAGATGGTGGTAATGTTGAAAGGGGCCCACCAGCACTAGAGGAAAAAAATAGAAAAATGACTCAGTTCTGTGTTACACACTGTGGTAAATCTACAGAGAACATGAAAGTATTCTGCTGATTTTAAATTAATTGTTAATAACTTGGTTCCTCTGCCTTGTTTTGTGCTGTTTATGAAGAAGTAATGAATTCAGGATACAACTAGGGCTGAGGGACAGGGACATGGCAACTAAACCTTGTGCAGCTGTTAAGAAATAAAGGAGACAAACCATGCAAGAGAGGCATGAAAGCCAGAGGAGAGGAAAGATACAACCCTCAGTTCTGAATTTATAACAATGAACCTCTCTAAATGTTCCTCAGAGGTACCATGTCACCCAAACTTCATTATGAGACACAAAGAGAAGAAAAAACAAAGGAATCTCAGCTGATGTCAGTTATATAAGGGCTAAAAGCTCTCAGAAGAGGAAAGTTTATTCAGGAATGGGTACCAGAAGTAGGTGGAATAACTTAAAGTCAATAAGATAAATCTCACAGAAACTGACAAAATTCTGAAGGAGATTAAGTCTGGGAAAGATACAAACACTTAAATTTTCTTTTTAATAGTTTTATTCCCAGATGTTACCATTATTTGCTAAAAGGAAGCAGATGTGAACAGGAAAGAAAAATTATTACATAAAAATTATCTGAGCAAAAGAATTCAAGACTGTATTTCAACATCTTCCAAGAATAAATAGTAGTATTAGAAACAATTCTGTAATAGTGGTCTTTTCAGGGAAAAAAGCAAAACAAAACAAAGGATACAATAACAAACCCAAAAAACTTACACACAGAAAAACTCCACACTCAAAAAAAGAAAAAAAAAAACCACCAAAAAAACCCCAACGCAACCAAAAACACACACACACACAAAAGAATAACCACAAAACTCAAGGATAATTTTGAAGAAAACTAAAGTACTGGTGAATCAAAGCATGAAAAGTTAATTATTTTATTTTCTACATGCACCATTACAGAATGACTTTCCAGAATTTTTTTTTTTTTTGAAGGACAAGGGATAATGGCTTTAAGCTAGAAAAGGGGAGATTTGGTTAGATATTAGGAAAGGTTTTTAATATGAGGGTGATAAATCACTCAAACAGGTTGCCTAGAAAGGTGGTGGAGGCCTCATCTCTGGAGACATTCAAGGCCAGGCTTGACGAGGCCTTGAGTAGCTTGACCTAGTTAGAGATGTCCCTGCTTATTGTAGAGGTGTTGGACTAGGTGACCTTTGGAGGTCCCTTCCAACCCAATACATTCTATGATTCTGTGAAAGAAAGATTCCTACAGACACTCTTCCTCTGCACATTTTACTGCTTCTTACTAATAGGTCAGGCTGTTTAAACTGTTTTCTGTTTATATAGCTCTCATAGAACTTTTATCTCAGGTGAGTACACCTCATTACCCTTTATTGTGCCATTTAAGGGTCACTTATTTTTTTCCCTTCTCATGCCCTTTATATATCTAGGTACACACCTACAGATAGTAATAGTCCCAAATGCCCAGACTCATGAATAAAATGTGGTTCATAAATAACTTCTGGTAAGTCAAGAACCAACTTACAAAATGATCTGACTTGGGCAATTTATATGCCAATGCTCATTTATGAATCCTGTATGTACAAAACCTTCTTGTGCATGAGGAAAGTAAGTCAGCAGTCACACAAAGAGCAATATTAAGTATGCATCTTGTCTGTGCAGATGTGTGGAGAAGAACTAAAGGCCTGGAGGAACCATTAACTTTCTGGGACAGTCCTGCTCTAATACAATGAGGTCACTGTCCTGCACCAAACTGCATATGTATTTCTATTTATAACAAATAAACCAGGAAATTTGAAAATGCAAGGTCAGGAAAGTCTATTTTATATATTTTGATTCCTCTATTTAATGTTAATAATTCCTTTATTTCATGTTTAATTGTTTTATTTTTCTTGAACTATATTAAATTAAATTCACACAGTCATAGTGTCTTCAGATTATTCAGATCAATTACATTTTCATTGGTGTGGTTTTGTAGGAAAATTATTCCCTACTTGTATGAAAATTCCTTCTAAAAGAAGTTTTGTAATTCAAAGCAGAATAAGAGGTAGAGTCAATTGAAAATACTCTGTTAATTTTGCAGCAGGCAGAACTTCTGGTAAAAAATGAAGTACTAATTATTGACATCTCTGCTCACAGTGTCGTTTTGCAGTAAAATGGGTGACACTGGAGGCTGTCACTGGCCCTGTGGTTCTCAGTCCACATCACTGAGTGCCACAGGGGATGGAAGAGAGAGAATTACATGTGTACAGCCAAGCTGTGCCTCAGAACACAGCTAAGGTCTTGTCAGGACGGTCACCAGGACATTGGCTTAGGAAGTTCTCCTGTATTTATCAATGTATGCACATCCACTAGAACTACATGTAGTAAATCACTAGTCTGTAAGAACAGGGGCATCTAACCTGACAGGATACTGACCTTGCCCAAAGTTATATCTACCAGAATAATCTATTTTATTAATGTAGGCCAGACTGGCAATTTTTATAGTTCTTTGCCTCCTATTTGAAAAGGTTTTTTTCAGCAAATCAATCAAAAGGAGTTTAAGAAGGAGACCGACTTCCAACAAATCACTTAGATGTTAAATGAAAGCTCTTTTATAATTTTCTCTTTTTCTTAAAAAAAAAAACCCTAAGTAAAATACAGTTTACTTTTAATAAAGCTATGACAAAGTAATTGTATTGTATAACAAAGGATATATCAATGTCCGTATTATAGATTTTCTTTAATAGCTAAAGTCACAATGATCCATGTGCTTTCACCCAAGTTCGTTATTTCCTATTTTAAAAGAATAAAAAGAATAATTTAAATTTAATTATCCTTTTAAACTGTCATAAAATAGGGATTTAGCTGTCCAAGAAATCATCTTCTTTAAACTCACCTCTGAACAGGGTGATAACATTGCTGCAAGATAGCAAATTATTTCAGAACACAGTACCTATTATGGGTTAGTGTGACCGGTAGTCAGCCCATCAATGTGTAGAGCTTATAGAGTTTGACCCATTAGAGGAACATTGAATCTGAGTGTTAAATCCTGACCTCTGGTACTGCTGCTGTCATAGGTGCTGATTCACTCTCTGCCTAGTTCCAGAATTTCAACTCCCAGTCTCTAATTACTAAAGAACCTTTAGGATGAACCACTAATAGCTAGTGTAGATAAACAAGTTAAAATAAAATAAGATCCACTAAAAGTATTTGCTCCAAATCCAAACAAAACTTATACAACATCCTTAAGGTTCAAAGCCTTTGGCTAACTTTGCTTTGAATTATTTTCATGTGTGTCAGCTCTGAGCTCTGGAGATGAAAGTGTCAAAATATCACGAGTCAGCTACCTCATATGAGATTTTCCATTAAATTTTGCAGGCATAAGAGGTTGAGCAAGTTTAGGAAAGTTCCAATTAAGAGCCCGTAGCTTGGCCTGTGTTTGCCCTGCAGCTCTTGTTAGATGTGAACAACACATACATGTGTGCACAGAATTCTCAGGTATTTGATGACATCAAAAATGTTTCTTATCAAGTTTGATGGGAATAACAGTCTTATGACTGAGAGGAAAAAAAGACTCAACAGCAACACTCACTGGAAATAATATCTGAAGAAAACAGTTAAACACAATCTGGTCTAAAATGTGGTGTGATATGTTCCTTTGGTTTATTTAGAGAATGTAAACTGTCCTTATAGTAAAGATTTTGTCTAATCTAAAAGTACTATGTAGTATGAATTTCAAAATGCCTTTTCTAAGGGAAAGCACACACAACATAGACAGACTGGTTGTCTCAGTGATAAGACAAAGAAATAATTGAATGAGTAACAGTAACCTGAACAGTATCCCATGAAAAACAACTGACATTGAAACAACTTTTATAATGGTCAAGATTTTACTTGGAAGTGATGAATAATTGCTTGTCTTCAGTAGAGTCAATGAAAAATCTGTATCTATTTTAGTAGAGATAGAATTTAAATTTATATATAGTGAGTATAATTAGGAACTATATTTCTCGTGCCTTGCCTGCCTAAAAATTGACTAACTCATTTGTAGATCATTGATACCCTGTTGGCTTCAGTCATCCCCTCCTCAAGGCAAAGACAAATCCCTGGTTTTTCACCACACCTATTGTCAGTTATTTCACATACTAGACCATCACTGGATCAATTCTAAAAGAGATTATATGAAGTGCTTATGTGAACTATAGGAAAGATGCATCTGATGACCAGAGAGCTCCTTATTAATCATTGTCAATGAAACAGATTCATCATTAAAAGAGAATAAATAACACATTTTCTAGATCTTTGTACTTTTCTATATTTCCAGAAAAATAAGTAGAGTAAAACTTTGAAATTATTTTATTTCCCATGCTTCCAAACAGGATGTTTGAGCTTTCATATTTCATATGTGGATGAAGGAACCATTTGTGTTGATGGGCATAATTTCTGGTTTTTGTTGCAGCTTAATCCCACTCTTTCCATGTCAATGTCCTCATACCTCAGTTCATCACCTGTAAAATGGAAATAACATTTCCTTACCCAATAAAGCTACGGCAAATATGAATTAGTGTGTATGAGATGGGTGATGTTGATTACAATTGTGTAAGAAAGTAGGGAGGAAATGTTTTTATAGTTCTTTTAATTTAAATTGCAGGCAGTATGACTAATTCAGAGCAAAGACATTAAGGTTTAGATAGAAGTCCTCAGATCTATGTATCACCTTTGGCTATTATCTTAGGATCCATGAATGTAGGGAGTAAAATAGGAAATACATATATCTTTCAAGATACACACCTTCCTGGTTATCACTCAGAGCATTCCTCATGTGTGAAGTTCTTCCTTCAGTGTCAATACAGGAAAGCATTCACATAATTATTTGCTTCTTTTCAGAGGTATTTCTTCCTCTGAAACTGCAAGTGGAATTTTCTCCATGTTAGCTTACTAATACATTCCTAATTACTTTA
>WYEA01116586.1:0-13579 GCA_033558465.1 Alcedo atthis | reverse complement strand
TTATATATTTATGTTTTATATATATATATATATATATTTATATATATAAACGGAGTTCTTTGTTCCCAAGCCCTTGTAGAGGGAGATGAGATGTGGAAGGCATAGCCCAGAAAAGTACCATTTGCCTCAAAAAATTTGAGTGCTTTGGTGTGAAATATGGAATTTTTGCTGGTTTTGCCACTCCATCCAAGGGAAAAAAAATTCCTACAATGTATTTGATAGTCACAGAATTAATCCTAGCATGACAGAATGATTTTGTTTGGAAGAGATCTTGAAGCTTTATGCTGGAGCAGGGTAGGATATTAAGTCAAAAGAGCAGTAGAGCATTTATTTTTTTCTTTCACTTCGTAACGGGTGAATTGAAGGTGGTTCTGTAATTTAAGTGGTATTCTGACACCCCTTTCCCTTATCAAAAAGACTATAGGAATGATAATTGCTGCTCTGTTTCTGTTTTTAGACCCCACAGTGGGGTGGAAATATGTTCCATGGTGTTGGAACAGCTTTCAGCAAAGGCAAATAAGATGTAAAGAGCGTGGATGAGCTCCTGGGGATGGTGCAGAGCAGTTGGTGGCACTTGGGCTGATGCTGGAGGTCTGCAGGAGCACTCTGTGGTGAGGGATGGGAGAAATGGATGGGTAAGGATGGAGATGCCCTTGCAGGGTTCCTGCAAGGAGCCCTGTACCTGTCCTAGGTGTTCTGCTCGGGCCTGGGACCTTCCTCTTGGGCACACCTTGCTGATGGCATGCTGTAGTCATAATGGAAAAGGGAAAAGCTAATCGTGTGTGGCCTGTCCTGGGTGATCCTGTGTTGGCAGGGGGCTTAGACTCTGATTTCCAGAGGTCCTTCCAACTCTTCCATCCTGTGTTTTGGGGAAAAACATAGACAGTGGTTGAAGCTGGAATCGCTCACTGCTTGAACTCTTATTTCCCCTGGTGCTAACAGACCAATAATAATGTTTTTCTTCTTTATTTCCTGAGTTTATGGTTGTTCATTAAGTAAGTTGTAATCAAAAGAAAAGGATCAGAATGTTGTGTTGATAGGCACATGGCACAGCAGAAAAAGGAAAACGTGAACATTGAAGGATTCCAAGGAGATAGACTGAGCTATCTCTGCAAGATCTCTGGGGTACAGAATTCCACACGGATCTTTTAGGTTCCACTTCACTAAAAAGCCTGAGCAATTTCAATACCTGGCCCCCTCTCGAATGAAAGGCATTACTGCTGATAAACCCCTGTGTTTTTAGACTTATTCTTTGAAAAGTTTGAACCAGATGATCTCCGAGGACCCTTCCAACCTGATATTCCACGATTCTTTCTCCTGCCCCAGCACTATGTGTTTCCATAGGTGTGTTCTCTTCCCACTTTGCCCCACATGTTGGGGGCTGGTGGTCCCCAGACCCATAGTGATGACCTAGGAGCCGCTGCTGCCGGGTTGAGCAGCACTTTGCTTTTGCTAATTATTTTGACTACACCAACCCAACTGGTCGTGTGCTGGTTTTGATCCATAGCGCTCGGGTCTGGTGTAGTGATGGTCTCCTGCTTTGAGTGAGAACAGAACAAGGTCCAAGGGGCCACCCTGACCCTAAACCATGACGGGTGGACCAGAGGGAGCAGAGATTCCTGCCATGGAAGTGTCACTGCAGGCTTCTGTGGTGGGTAGAGTTCCAGCCAATCGCCTGGACTGGCGAAGGGCACAAATAACAGGATAAACACACACCCCCCCTTGATAAAGGAGCACGATTCCCTGCAGCACTTCACGTCAGGGGAAGGTGAAGCACCGTCCTCTCCAAGCAAGGTTGTTTCTATGGCAACCGCTGAGGCTCCCCGAGGCCTGGCGCCTCCGCTCCGCACAGCGCTGCTGGGAGTTCTGCTCTCCTCCATTTCAACAGGCAGCCCGTAGCAGGGGTGAGGAGGCACTTGGAACTCCCAAGTTCTCTCTTAACGTGCCCTGTTAGCTCCCGAGAGAGTGGTGTGAGTTTTGGATGTCAAAACTTGCAGGCCCGTCACGGACCCAAATGTGTGTTTGAGGCCTCAACCTTCGACCGCTCCCAGAAGGCCCCGGGTCCCTCCAGGCCTCAACGTGTCTGGCCTGTGTTCAAAATGCTCTTAAGCTCATTTAAAGCAAGGCTAAAAGGCTTCCAAGATCATAGAATTATCTTGACGAAAAGACCTTCAAGAACATTAAGTGCAACCAGGAATTTTACTCTACGTGTCGCTGCAAAACCATGTCCCTAAGCACCATATCTAAATGACTTTTCAACACAGTCAGGGATGGTGACTCCACCACGTATCTAGGTGCCTCTTCCAAGGATTGACAGTCCTTCGGGTGAAAAAACTCCTCCTAATATCCAAAATACTCTTAAGCTCATTTAAACAAAGTAAGGCTAAAAGGCTTCCAATATCACAGCATTATCTTGACGAAAAAACCTTCAAGACCATGAAGTGTTCCTCCTAATGTCCAACCTCCTCTGGCTCGAGGCCATACCCCTGTGTGCTCCTCTCTGTTCAACAGGTGATTTTGCAGGTAAATAATGAACAGCAAACCAGTTGGTTCCAAACAGCTTGGGCAGCTCTGTTGGAGGCAGGTGACAGTGCTGGACTTGGAGCTGGCGCTCCTTAGTCAAAAGGGAAAAGTAGAAATGCTTATTAAATGGTAGAAAAGAGGTGATGAGATGGAATTAATTAGTGAGTTCTGTATCCGTGTTAGGCAGTAAACACAAACCTGTATCATTTTGTTGTCTGTTGAAAGACCATTTAATGAGGTTTTGGGGGCGTGATGCTGCCATGGTGGCACTGACAGCTGTTCCAAGTTCATTGTGCTTCTTCATCCCTTTCTTTAACAAGAATACACAACTTTTTTCTTCTAAAAACTTGGCAATGGGGAAAGAATAAGAAAAAGCAACACCCTTCCCTGCTTTCTGTAGCTTTTGAAATATACTTTAATCAATATATTTAAGTACCCCATACAAATTCCAGCACATCCACAAACAGAAATTATAGGTGTGGAGTGATGTTTTGATAAATCCCTGTAGGATATCCCCGGTGTCTAACTATAACCAATTCTCCCTACAGGGGATGCTTTATGGTGTTGAAATGAAATGTGAATTACCTGCAAATATCCAACGAGCCTCAGCCCGTGATCTGAAAAAAAAACCCAACCCCAAACCTGGGGCAAATAAATCTTTCCCAAACAGCACAATTAAGTGCCTCCTGGAGTAGGGAGTGTTCACCTGGCAAAGTCCAGCCTGTGTTTATGTTCACCTCAGATTCTGTGCCCGTTTTTAACTCAGATTATTCCTGCCAAAGAGGGTGTAGCTTGGGTGCCACCTATTTACAAACTCACTAATTAGACTTATCTGCAAGCCCCAGATCTCTGTGGATTACCATCATCCAGCACATTTAATGCTGCCCCTTCTCCTGATGCTTTGTCCTTTTGTCCCCTTTTCTTACAAACCTTTTACTGAACCAAGGCAGACCTGTCTCTATAGAAACAGGTTCTGGGGTTTTCTGCAGTCATTCCTGAAGTGTTTCATTTAATAGCTGTTCTGAAATGTGAAGGTGTGTGTGGGGGGGATATAAGGAGGGATAGGGAATGATTGGTTATGAGGATCTCAAATCCATGAATTGAGGGAATGCTTTGTCTTTAATGGAGGGGGGAGAGAGGGAAGGAAAAATGACTGTGGGTTATATGGGTTTAATCAATATTTTAATATATATGGAAAATGTTCAGGTGACTCTTCTGCCGACAGCGGCCACTTCAAATAACACAAGTTTAATGGAAAATAAACAGGAATTTAAGAGTATCAGTCACTGACAAATTGATCTCACTGCTGTCAGTGCTTTCCCCTCTCTGAAGACAGCAGTTCAACGTTTCTTTGGTCAAATCCTCTTACCCTGTTTATTATACCTGCTCAAGTTTGGAGCACTGTCTGTCACCAGTTGCCTGCTCGATTCCCAGCAAGCACTGTAGTTCATGTCCACACAGACTGACCTTCCACCCTGGGGGAGCACACACCAATTATTTCCTTACCTTGGCAATCTAAGCTAAAGCACCCTGGCTGTTGGGTCAGCCTTGGAGCATCCCCTCTGCAAAGGGTGGCCGGAGGGGAAGACCCCTGTGGGCTGGGGAACACAGGACCCCCAGTCCTGCTGGGCTCCCCATCCCCAGCATGGCAGTAGCTGTGGATCCGTGTAGCAGTGGTACCTCCTTGGAAAATCCTTGACTAGTACCACTTTTTCTTCTTCTTTTGTCAGCAGTTGCCAGCTGAATATACGTGACTGCCTTCAGTTCCTAGGAAATTAGACACCAAGGTGAGCCGACTACATTTTGGGTTAGATTAATCTTTTTTTAGTGCACATTTCTAGCAAGTAATGGAAATTCTAATAAATGCTTGTGCAGCCTCTACTTTCAAAACACCCTGGAAAAAAATAAATGAAAGCACTGCTCCAGCTATGACATTGGCAGGCACTGTGTGGGCAGTTGTTTTACAGCAACACCGCCGCTCTCTTGAATAGCACGAGGAAAAGTGGAATCTAAAATACAACTTTCTATGCTGCAAATGACTCATTACCAAAAAAAAACCAAAAAACCCTCTTTACATGCTGCATTGCCTTCTGCAGAAAGCAAGACCTCCTCCCCAGAAGGCTTTGTGTCGTTGACAATAAAGTCTAAAATAAATCAGGTGGTGAATATTTAAGGCAGTCGTGCGAAGTTCAGCCTAGAATGTAATTTCACCTTCAGGTTGTGCTGTGTGGTCTGGTTTAGGTGGAGTTCCTTGCTCAGCAGGAGGAAGGTCCCATCCAAAATACCTCGTGGGAGCAGAATCTGTCCTGTGGGCAGCAAAAAAGCAGCTTTAACTCTTAGCTTGTCTTAGTTTTGGCTCGGTGAGGAGCCAGTGCTGCCTCTCACCATGCAGTGACCACTTGACCCTTGGTGCCTTCTGGCCACCTTGCCCACATGTCCCTTCTTTAAATGCTTCTGAGGAGGTGAAATGGAAAAAAATAATAAATTATTTTCTATATAGCTAAGAGTAAAGTGGGAAAGTAAGTGTTCCAATTAGAAATGAGAGGGGAAAAAAACTCAACCTGTTGCTTTGGAGTGGCTTATAATTGATTTTTTTATATATATATATATAAGAAATAAGTGAAGAAATCTAAAGACAGTTCAGAAAATAACAAACCCAAGGACTCTAAAGCTTTATGTAGTGCTCTGAATGGCACACGCACAGCAGCCTGATAGTACCTGGTCTGAGCTATTTCCCAAATTACTGTTATTACTCCAGGGATGGGGGTTGCTGTGGCTATCAAAGGCTGGTTTTGGAAGGCTGAAGGAGCCCATAGGAGCCACCCAGCTCACGTGGTTCCAGCCAAGCATCTCTGCCCAGCTTTGACCACTTCACTCCTTCCCTCTTGAAAGCTGTCATTTCTCCCTAAGTGAGCTGATAGAGAATGCACTTTTAAGTTCTGACGTGAATTTTCTTCTCTTAAAAAAATAAAAAAAAATCAAATACCTGCACCTATCAGAATAATTTACCAAGAGAAAATGACCTTTGCTATCAACCTTGCATCTGTATTTCAGTGCTGGTGGTGTCGAGCTCGTAGCCATGGCATCGCCTTGTTCTTCTCTGCAGAACTGAAGAGGTTTTTATTTTTTTTCCTCCTCTTGTGAGCTCTTTGTCTTCCCTTGGATGGAATCTGGGAGCCTTTAACAACAAAGCTGTTTTCTTCTAAGCTTAGAAACCCTTCTGGTAGCTTCCTTCTGGCACCCCTTTAGATCCATCATCTTCTGCTATCAGCCAAAAAACTTGAGAGCTATCTCGCTTCAGAAATCATCCCTTATTCTCTATTAATGAGTGTGATAATCCTGTTTTCCTTTGTACCCCCTCTGAGCCTTGCTTAGGCTTTGTGGTGCAGACCTGCTGAGGCACAGCCTGTAATTGCTTCTGTCTGGGTTTGAACATTCCAGGGTTGTTTTAACTTTGGGGATTAGAACATAAAAGTAGTTGCTAATGGTTGATGCTCCCAGTTTTTCCTCTGCTCTCTGCTGAGCTCCATGGATCCAGCACAGGGAGATTGGTTGAGCTGGTTGCTTCCATGGCAGCTGTAGCCAGCAGCTCAGGAACAAGTCAGGCTCGTGTTGGTTGGTTGAAAGGGACCTTTAACATCATCAAGTCCAACCTTTAACCTAGCACTGCCAGCCATACCCCTCATCTGTGTGTCTTTTGGGTATCTCCAGGGATGGGGACTCCACCACCACCCTGGGCAGCCTGTTCTGCTTCTAAACAACCCTTAATTTAGCCTAAAGTCCTTGCTGTAAAAACCTCTTTGTTCCCAAATGGCTGAACAACAGCAGAACGGGAGGAGGTTTTGTTCCTAGCTAATAGTAGGATTGAGCTGGCCAAACAACACCCCTTCCCAAGGGTGTTCAGAGGCTCTGAGTCCCAGGTGGACACCCCCAGGCTTGGAAGCCTCCACCTCTGATGAGGATGCTGAAAGTTGCCCCGATATCCCCCCCCCCCCCTTAACCTGTCTGGTGTTTGTGGAAAGCACCCTGTGCTGCTGGGTGCCCAAAGGAGCCTGAGAATGGCCCCAGGAAACACCAGCTCAGAAAGTGTCTGTCTCAAAAGCTGGAGTCTTGAACTTTCTAGGTCGTGGAGCTACTTTTAGCAAGAAAACTCATTTAAATTTGCTTTTCTGCTGAGGAGTTGTGCTCAAGTTCCCTTGTGACACTTGGCCAGCAGTGCCCGCTGCCTGTTCTGCCCTGAGAACTGAAGTGGTTGAGATGTCCTGGGGAAAGGGTAGAGAGAAACCTTTTAGCTAGAAAAAATAAATGTATTTTTAATAAATATGTTCTATTCCGGCCAACAGGATTGATTCCCAGTTTCACCTCCACGTTCCAGATCTGGCTGACATAAAAACCCAGTAATTAACTCCTTGCTTTGCTCAAACCCTGTGCTCCTGCCCTGGGTCAAAAGCTGTCACCCAGGGAAGGGAATCTTTAATGGAAACTCCTGTTAGAAGCACACAGAAAAGCTGCAAAGGTGAGCGAGTGCCTGCCAGGGCTGTCACTGCTCCTGGGAGGTCAAGACTCTGCTTCTTTGAGAAGCTCTGGTACCTAAAAATGAAGAGAAAAAGCTCTTTGCTCCCTGGCTGCTCAGACCAGGGGTGGAGGGAGGGAAGGGAGGCAGAGCAGGTGTCAGGGATGCTGGTACCTGAAAGCACAGAGGGAGGGTCACCAGTGGGGAATCTTCCTCAACATAGCAGTGGCTGAGGGAGCTGGGCTGGTTGAGCCTGGAGAGAAGGAGGCTCAGGGGAGACCTTCTGGCTCTGGCAGCTCCTGGCAGGAGGATGGAGCCAGAAGGTCAAGAGCAAACAGCCTCAGGTTGCCCCAGGGAGGTTGAGGTTGGAGCTGAGGAACAATTTCTTCCCCTCCAGGGCTGTCCCAGGGCAGGGTGGAGTCCCTGTGAGCCCTGGAGGGGTTTCCAAGCCCCCCATGGGGCAGTGGTGCCCTAGGGGATGGTTGGACTGGATGCTCTGAAAGGTTGCATTCCATGATTCTAGGACCTCCTCCTGCCCCAGAGCACT
This sequence comes from Alcedo atthis, assembly GCA_033558465.1. Classification (NCBI taxonomy): domain Eukaryota; kingdom Metazoa; phylum Chordata; class Aves; order Coraciiformes; family Alcedinidae; genus Alcedo; species Alcedo atthis. The sequence goes on along the minus strand of WYEA01116586.1, from coordinate 5,996 downwards.
TGGGATTTGCTAAGTTTCCATCCCCAGATGGATTTGCACTTCCCTGGGTTGGGAAACTGAGGGTGTGTTTTGAGATTCATGGCTCTGCTCCATCCAGGTACCCCCAGCCCCAGCCAATCCTCTCGTGGGGAGGGTGCAGAGCAGGTCAGGCTGCCCAGGGAGTGAATTCCCCAGCAGGTCTGGGAAGGAGTGTGAGGCACTGACGTGGTTCCTGACGCTTGAATGGATCTGCAGGAGCAGGCATCTGGGTGGCAGAGCTAATGATAAAGGGAAGAAAAAGTCTTTTTTCAGCAGAACTCCGGCTTCTTCCTTCCTGTGCTCGTCAGTGGGTGCAATTAGTACCTATTCTGATCAATCCTGGGTGTGCTTTGAGGTATTGAGGGATTTGGGCTACACTTCCTATCCCAGCCTGGCCACGTCAGGAAAGATTAACAGGCAAGATTTTTGTCTCCCCCCTGTTCACACAGAAAACCATATAAACGTTACATAAAACATTACATAAAGCTGTGCAAATGAGGGACTGCCACCCTGCCCGACAGCCAAGGGATGGGCTTTCTGTCCTCCTCAGCCCCGTGGAGTAAATAAACTGCAGAAACCAAGTTTGCACTGTTTAACTGATGCACCAAACAAAGTCCCAGTGTCATTAGAGCCCGTGGCCGGTGCGTTCCCTGGCAACCAGCTGTGGCCTCTCCCCGAGGATGTTTCTTGGCAGCTGATGCTGAGGAGCAGAGGGAGGGCTTGGCAAGTGCAGGGGAAGGTGCTCTGTGCTGCCACCAGCTCTCTCTTCCCCTCCTGGTCATTGTGTTCTGCAGGCTCGGGGCCCCTCTGTGTGAGTTTTGGTGGCACTGAGTCCAATCAAGTGACACGAGGCATTAATCACAGCTCAATTAAGATGGGAGGCTGCTAAGAATCCAGTTCAAACCTGGGGATGAAATCAAGCAGACCCCCTATCGTTTGCTCTGGTGTTTCCCCTTCCCATCCAGAAGCAGCACCCTGAGGTTTGTGGTGCCTGGTTGTGCCACCCCACCGGGCACTCTCTGGGGCTGATGCCATCTTCTTGGCAGGACCAAAGGGGTTGGTCACAGTTTGGGATGCTCACTGGGTGTGTTCCAGGGCAGGTTGGATGGGGTTCTGAGCAACCAGCTCCAGTGGGAGGTGCCCCTGCCCATGGATGAGTTTTAAGCTTCGCTTAATTCAGTGAAAAGCAAGGGAAGGCAACCCCAGAGCTGATCCACTCTGGGGGAATAGAATTTTTATAGGAAAAAAAAAAATCCCCTTTAGAAGAAGTTTGTTGTTTTTTGCATGGAGTAGGTGCTGGCTGCTGGGGCTGCCTCCACTGCTCCCTTCATATGTTCAGCTAATGCAATAAAAGTTCATTTAAAACACGGCGCTGCCTCTCCTGTCCAAACTGATCCATTTAATGGTTACTGAGTAGAAATAAATCCAACCTGGCACAAGGGAAACAGCAGCAGGAAAAAGCTAAACACAGCAGCAGCAGCAGCAGCCACCACCACCTCTCTGGGCAGCCTGGGTGAGTGTTCCACCAAATGCTGGTTTGGTTTTTTTTTTTTAGCATTTCTCATTTCCTGGCTGTAAATACATTAATAACTTTAGGGGCACTTGAAGGTAAGCCAAGCAAACCAAAGTGCCCAAGAGCTGGTTGTGTGAGGAGCACACACCCACAACTGCTGGGATGCCAAAGCTCAGGGATTTTCTCAGGCACTCGTGTGGGTTGGATCTGTCCCAGGCTGAGCTCCTTGCTCCTGTCTGTGCCCCAGACCTGCTGGCAGCCCAGCTCAGGGAGGGAAAGGCAGCTGCAAGAATCAAAACCACAATTTCTTTCCTTCTGAGCACCCCCAACCTGCACAAACTCATCCAGTGCCAGGGGTGCTCGCTCTGATGGTCCAGCAGAGCCCCTCAGTTCCAGCCCATTAAGCCAAATTACTTTTGCATTATCATCCCTAAAGTTACCTGTTGGAAGAAATTCTCCCTTCTTAGCGAAGGATGGATTTTATTTCTGCCAAAACATTTGCAGCTCAATGAACAGAAGGAATCTATAATTTGGCAGTTAATTTGTCCGCCAGCTCTCACGGAAAGAGGGAGGGGGGGGAAAAAAAAAGCTTATTAAACTTAATCAGGTTTTGGGTTTCCATTATTTCTGCTCTAATAAACACAGGAAACCCAACTGCAGGAATGCAAAAGGCTGAGCTTGCTGGGGAGGGGAGGGCTCCAGCACCTCAGCCCACCCAGGGTGGGCTCTGCGTGGCTGGGATGGCTTCTGCTGGGTATGGAGCTGCTGGAGGCAGCTCAGTACAGCCTCTGAGTGCCTCAGGGACCTGGGCTGGTTGAGCCTGGAGAGAAGGAGGCTCAGGGGAGACCTTCTGGCTCTGGCAGCTCCTGGCAGGAGGATGGAGCCAGAAGGTCAAGAGCAAACAGCCTCAGGTTGCCCCAGGGGAGGTTGATGTTGGAGCTGAGAAACAATTTCTTCCCCTCCAGGGCTGTCCCAGGGCAGGGCTGGAGTCCCTGTGACCCCTGGAGGGGGTTTCCAAGCCCCCCGTGGTGCTGAGGGCCATGGGGCAGTGGTGCCCTGGCAGTGCTGGAGGGTGCTTGGACTGGATGCTCTGAAAGGTCTTTTGGAGCCCAAATTATTCTGTGATTCATCCTTCCTGCTGTGCACACACACATAGATATTTTTAAATGTATATTTAATTTTTATAATGGATGTTTAAAAGTGTCATGGTATTATGCTAGTAAATGATATATACTTTTATATATAATATATTTCTATATGTATAAATTCATACACACATACATATAGGTGCTGATGCTCTTTCCTGGCATCATTCCTTTCCCAAGCAGCTGTTGCTGTTCAGCACCTTGCTCAACATTTTCACAAGTCAGAGCTGAAGTTAATGACCCAGAGTCAGATATTTTCTATTCTCTGTCTTTCCTCATTGTTTCCTTAGGGTTTGGGGTTGGTTTTTTTTTTTCCCTGTTGCTCTAAGGAGACTTTGGGACTGTTGCCAGGGCTCTGCCATGAGGCACGTGGTGGGTCCAGAGCTCAGGCAGGTCACCCTTGCTGCAGGGTGGGATGCAGTGCCCCAGGCTACCAAGGGACAAGTCCCTTCTGAAAAAGAGCAGAAAAAAAAAAACCAATGACACCTGTATTGTTTGAAGTCATTTGCAAGCAGTGAATAATTCCAGAAGCAATCTTCTCCACAGCATCTCTCCTGGATGCCTTCTGCCCGTTGCCATGGCAGCAGCTGGTCCTGCTGGGGTACCCATGGAGCTGCTGAGGATCAGTCTCCACCAGTGCTTGTCTGGAGCACAGGCTGAGAGCTGTTCTTGAACACCACCAGCTTGGAAGGGACCTCCAGGATCATCTGGTCCAACTTTCCTTGGCCTGGTCTAGAGAAGCTGGCCCAGCTCCTGTCCAGCTGCCTCTGAAGTGCCCAGTGCTGGGGACTCCCCCACTCCCCTGCAGAGATTATTCCAGTGGATGGTGGTTCTCCTTGTGAAAAGTATTCCTCTGGTGTCCAAAGTCTGGGAAGCTGCCATGTGAGGAAAGGCTGAGAGCTGGGTTTGTCCAGGGAATTGGAACCTAGCAGCTGCAGAGACTTCCAACCCAAAGGATTCTAGCCTATAAATACCACCCTATATGCAAATAGATGTAGATACATACACACAGTTACTGAAATCCAACATTGGCTCTTAATAAAACTTCTTTTTTGACCTCCCTTTATGGAGGAACCATGAGATTTTATAGGTAATTTTGGGTAATAAAAAGGGAATTGTTTGGGTGATCTGCTGCTCAAAGAGCCACGTGTGGTTGGACTCAATGGTCTTAAATGTCTTTAATCCAACCAAGATGATTCCTTGGTTCTGTATTATTCAGCACTAACACGAGCAGGGGCCTGTTTTTCAGAGGGAGAATCCAGGAAGAGATGCAAGTGCCCAGCCCCAGATGAAAACCAAGGTTTTCACAGCAGCTCCTGCTGCAGCCAGATCATTGCAGCACCCCCTGGGACTCCATCCCCAACATGGACCTGGCCACAGTTCTGAGATTCCAAGAAAGCAAATGCTGCTGAGAACCCCACTACAGGTGGAGTTTGGGAGGTGCTGCTGCTGCTGCTGCTGCTGCTTCCCATTTCACAACCCTCTTGGCAGCAGCCCACGCTGTGCAGAGACCACTCCTGTGCCTACAAGAGCAGCCCCTCCAGCAGCAACTGCAAAAAGGTGATTTTTCTTTTCTAAGTAGAAGAAAGTCCTTCAAATGCAGAGGTTTGCCCGGGGGAGGGTTACTTGCACTGTTCCACCAACACGTGGAGAGCAAGACACAAGCAGGACATAAAAACCAAAAAGTAAGGAAGAAAAAGCTCTGATCAGAGTAATTAAAGCTGTTGGTCAGAAGAAAGTTTCCCAGGGCAGCATCCCCCTCTTGGGCAGGGTTTAGGAAATATCTCAGCTTGTTGATTATGTGTGATGGTTATTAAACAGTTAAACATTCCACTTTATGTTTAGAGTCTGGCTGGCTGTTACACATCCCAAGGAACCTGGACCTGTGTGTGGCATCCCCAGTGAGCTTGGAATTGAGGAGAGATTCCCCACCTGAGCTGGAGAGGTCCCCAGAACTCTGGTCCTTTGCTGCTTTGGTTTGGCTTTGCTGGATGGAGTTGAGCTTTGTGCCCACTGCAGGTAAGCACTGACCCTTCTCACCTAAACACTGACCCCTCCTGCTCCAGACAGGACACAAACCAACCCAAACCAACCAAAAACTACTGACTTGGATGAACTTAACACGTGCATTTTGAAATAAGACTTGGTGTCAGTACAACTGGGATGACCAGTGGGTGCACTGAGCCTGTTTGGTTTCTCCTCCTCCAAACTCTCCAGTCAGTTGTCTTCTCTCAATCCTTTTTCTGGGCAATCTGCACCACGTTAGAGGGTTCTCTGTTCAAAGCAGAAAATGAAGAAGTGGAAAAAGGAAACCAAAGTAAGTTATTTCATAAGAAATGATTGCAGATGGCAGTTCAGGAGACTCGTTAGCCCAGCGTGAGGAAAATGCAGCAGGATCCTCAGAAAGCCAACACAATAGCAATGCAGTCAATGTACTCAGTGATGGAATAAACAATATCATCCCTTCTCAGTTCAGCCTTATAAAAATCCTAATTCATTTTGCTGCAGTAGAATGTATTAAGTAAATATTTAGTGCTAATTAGTATCGTGCTGTTGAAAAAAAAAACCCAGAAAATACAGCACATTAGTTCAAACTGGTGACAGCTCTGCTGTTACTGGGTAACTGGGAGTGGTAGAACTAAGGTGTGGGCAGAAGTCTCAGCAGCAAAACAGTTTGAAATGCTTGTATGAATTTTCCAAGCAAATCTAGATCCATCCAAAGGGCAGCCCTGGTGAGCACTGTGTGGAGGTGGCACCCCCCAGGGAGGAGGTGTCTGAAGTGGCATCTGAATTTAGGAGAGGCACAGTGGCATCCCCAGTGCCTGCCAGTGCTGATGGGAGCCATCCCAAGAGGACAGGAGGAAAACAATTCCATTTTCACTGCAGCAAAACCTGCTTTCCAGGATTTGAGGTTACCTGAGAACAGCTGCAGGTGCCCAGTGCTGTTGGTGGCTGTGCAAGGATTTTAAAAGATTTTTCTGCTTGAAAAATCTACTGACTCCCCATCTCTGTTGCTGATCTACAGGGAATTTGATGCTGTATTTTCCCTGTTGGTAACAAGAGGCCTTGCAGCTGAAGGCAGCCAGGACCACAACACGTTTTTTTTTCTGATCCATCACCATAGAAACAGATCATCCACAAACGGTCCATTGCCACCACAAACAGCTCCTGGGATGGAGCAGGAGCCAGGCTGCCTTCTGGAGCAGCACTTGGCTCTCTGCTGAATGCACCTGAGTGGGGAAAACAATGAAAAAAAAAGCTGGGTTTAGATATAAATAAATATACATATACATATGAAAAAAATATAAATACATATACAT